>JAWWES010000202.1:0-24686 GCA_035583135.1 Lophotriccus pileatus | reverse complement strand
TCTTCGTTCGCGAAGGCTGGCCATTTACTTTAAAAAGAAAAAGAAGAAAACTATTTTTCATTTTCCATTGTGAGTAACCTTTAGACAGGCACAATATCACTGATTTTGGTTGCTGTTCTGGAGGACTATAGGACTAAACCCTAAAAAGAAAAATGGCATGAAACAATAAATTAGGATGCTTATTCACCTCTCTTTACCTCAATTTTACACCAGTATCACATCACTGACATCAGTGGTAGTACTGCTGACTTACCTTAAGGAAAGGAAGGAGAAAATCAAGCTTGAATTTTTTACAGTTTTCTCAGTGACAAAAAAATCTGACAGATAGCTGCTTTGCCAGTGCCAATGTAGTTCTCGGTATAAATTACAGATTTAAAACATGTGCAGCTCGAGTGCATGTTACCATTATATATGCCAAAATACGCTGACACGCAGCAAACAGGTTTTTGCCCAACCATTTATCCACATACATGGCTTGTCTTAGTGTATTTATATCCATTTAATCATCCTCAAGTTCTTCTCTCTTCTCTTTTCATAAGCATAAAAAGTCTTTTGAAGATTTTTTGCTGCATACCACTGTTAATCAGCTTTTAGAATGGAGGTTCTGGCAGTTTATTAATAATAAAAAACTATAAAGGAAGGAAGTATTTTTACATAATGAATTAGTGGTTTGCATATTTAGAACTGCAAGGTGGATCATAATCATGGGATTTCCTGTTTCTTCACATATCAACTGCTAGAGTTATTATCATTCTCAGGCATATTAGGCATATGCAGGGCATATTAGAAAAACAAATCTTTCTAATATGTGTTGTCATGATGCTACAGGAACAAAAGGCTTGTAGCCCTGGGTTTTCTACAATTTTTACAATTGTAGAATAAATGAGCCTTCTACTTTCAATTCATGTATTCTGTTTTGGTTTGGGATTTTTTCTCATGGGTCTTTTTTCTTTTTTTTCTTGTTTGGGGGTTGAAGAGACTGGAGGAGAGGTTTTTCGAGTGTAATTTTCAGAGATCAATTGAAAACACCATTACAATCATGTTTCTGTTACAGGTGTTCAAATCATAGTTTCTGTTACAGGTAGAGATCTGCTGAGGTGAGTTTGACCCAGTGCAAGAGAATAAATTGCAATGCAATTTAGCAAGTGCAATGTTTCATTCTTAGCTAGGTTTGACTATAGTTTGAGTGAAAAGTCTTGGAGAAGTCACTTCAGTGCCTATGTTTTTCTTCCCCAGTGATCATGATGGAGTGAGCTGCGCAGTGTTTAGGTTTTCTCACTAGACACCTCAGGTGAGGTTTAGTTGCACTTGTGGTTGTGTCTTTATGTCATGGAAGAGGGACACTGTTATTCTCTTGAGTCCAATTCCTGGGAAAAGAGATGGAGAACAGGGACTGTGTGAAGAACAGTTGCCACCTGAGCTTGTGGCCCTCTGGCCTTCCATGAATTATTAAGAAAAGAAATTATGTCTTATAATTCCATCCCAGGTACTAGTGCACAAGGATACAGAGAGGGTCTGGAGTGCAATAGGAGGTTCCCACACATCTTCAGTCACTGTCCTCATCCCTCTTCACAGAGAAATGTCATCCTTCCAGGAAGATATCTGTTAGGGGAATCTTTCAGTTTTTCTACACTCTTACGCCATTTCACCGATCTCCTCATCATCTTTGCATGTGTGTTGGAAGGAGTAATTAATTCTTCTTCATTCATCACTTTGGGGATGTGAAGAGCTGCATCATTGCTAAATGTTATCATCATCATAGCTTTGAATCCTCTGAATAATTTTCAGGTTTTTTCAGGGTCCACAATTATTCAGTGAAAACTGGTAATGTCTTCTGTAATGAAAATAGCTTCTCAGTAATGAGTAATGACTTTATTAATCACTGTGTAGGGCCTGGTGTCTTACTCAGGAGATCTTGCAGAATTAATTCTGGAGAAAGGAGTATTGGGTCCCATTGTGATATGAGTACACCAAGTCCAGGTATTTCCATAGTGGACAGCTCACTAAGTCTTAAACATGGTGTTGGGCTGATGTGTGAAAGTCAACAGCAGGCAGCATGAACTGTCCAAGGACTTAGAACAATCTCCTTCCTGTGCATGCAGATTTCTCTGTGCAGCAATAACAGAAATCTGCTCATACCATAAAAAGTCCAAGTGTGGCACATAGAATATTTTGTTTATTCAACTAAAGCTACCTAAGAAAATCTGATTTGTAGGTAGCCTTGTATGTTTATGACATCATTTGCAGCAGAGTTTTAAAAAATGTTATTATTTCTCAGATTTGTAGAACAACATTTAAAAGTTATGTGTAAAAGTTTGAACCATTGTGTCACTGAAGATGTACAGAACATGGTGGGCCGTGCACTAGATCAGTCCATAAACAATGACATCACATAATTAACAGTTCTCCTTGCTACCATATTTTTTATCCATATGGATGTATTTTTCATAGGGAGTAAAAGACAAAAATAAGTAGAGTGATAGTATAAAAATCAGTTCAAAAAAGTGAAAGGAAAATTAATTGAATCTAATAAAGGCAAAAAAAAAGAGTCCAGGACCCCAGCCTAAAATAAGCTTTCAGTAAAGTGTGTCAGTGGCTTCTCAGAGGTATGTGAGGTGCCCACCTCATAGGTTGGCTTTTTGCTGTCCATGAGAACTTGTAACAGCATTCCACACAAATAAAACAACTTTTTTAACTGCTTCAAATGTACCAAAACACACTGGTATTAATGAATATTCATACTTTTAAAACAGGATGCTCAGTCTCTAATCTGAATTATTTAGATATCATCAGAAATGTAGATTTGCATAAAAACAAAACAGTGAGAGAAGCATTTCAGAAAATTTACAGCTTTGTGGATGAGAAACAAGCTATATTAAAAGTACCATGGAGAGAGAGAAACACAGAGAGAGAAGCTAGTGATTAAGGGTATTGTTGATAGATTCTGATAGTAGGTAGGCTCTAGGAGCCGAGGTGTTTCGAATATAGGCACTGTAATGCCAGAAAGATAAACACATACCTCTAGTACCTTCCTCACTAGAGGTATGTGGGTCTATTAGGTCTGACTAATTTTACCCCAATCATCCTGCAGTCAAGGAAATGATCTGTTAAGGTGACTTCTGTGGTAGTTTCACAGGCAGCACCAACTCTCAGATTTTGCTGGTCAGAGCTGCCTTAAAGAGGTTTACTTCTCTTTTGTATTTAAATATCTGTCAAATAAACTTGAGGCTGGGGACAGGGGTTTTGGGTACCAGGACAGGAAGCTCTTATGTTTTGTGTAAATTCTCTTGGTAAAGGGCTCTTGTGGCAGAGCCACTGCTTGGATTAAGTAGCACTGAAGAGGTAAAGCTCATTGCTCCTTTGTTCATTAATCAATTAATTATGATGAGTTCCTCTGGAGGTAGGTGGTAAGACCTGAGACCCTAAAGAACAGGAGTACCTCACCAAGCACAATGCATCTAGCTTCCTCATCAGTGTTACTGGGATAAAGAACATGAGTTAAAGGCTGATGCCTGCAGGCAATTAGTGTGCTGCCCTGAGACACTGGCTCTGATTTTTCTCCTCATACTTTGCCTGCATAACAGCAAAAGCCAATAAAATGGTTCAGTCCTTTGAAAAGATCCTGATTTTGTGGGTGTGTGTGTGCTAAGTGCTCATAATCTAACTGTAGGACAGTGTGAATTTTGCAGTTTCCCGTGCACTGCATGAAGATTATTTCCTTTCAATTTGTTTTCCATCATTTTCTTTTCCTCTTTGATCTCTTGCTAGGAGGGGGTGCAAAACAGAATTGACTAATTTTCTACACTGCTCTTCAGATTTCACTCATTGTTGACCCCTTCCTTCTCCTCTTAGTGTTATATAAGCCATGCTTGTGCCAAGACCTGCCCCTCTAATTATTACTATTGCTCTTCTCTGTGCACTTTTGGACAGGATTAGACACACTGCTAGCCCAGCTGTGGCACAGCCAAGATAAATTTTTGGCATTTAACTTCTCCACTTATTATTTTGTATCATTAATCCCACACTGTGTGGGGTGGAAGGAAGAAGAGTGGCACTTCTACTGAAACAGATAAAAGCTAATTTGATTTGAGAACTGACACTGTTCCATATGATTGTAAATAATTGTGATTTCTGGGGAAAATAACTCTAGCACCCAAGCAAGCAATCATGAGATTTCTCCCACTTACTTAAAAAATACTTTTACTTCCTCTTGATTAGATTGTCTGTAACAGACTCCTGCCTTTTCTTCATTTTTGGCCTTTACTATGATTCTTACCCATAAACATGGAACTCTGTCATCACCATCATCAAAGTCCCTAACATACAGACCTACCTCCCTTTAAATCTAGTTTAAAGCTGTTTCCCTGACCCCTGCCAACTCTTGTGGAAAGATGTTTTTCCCCCTTTGAGAAAGCTGAACCCTTCCTGTTGCATTCCAACCTGGTGTCAGGTAGACCAACCCATCAAAAGAACCCCCACATTTTGCCAGTGATACCAGGCTCACAGCCAGATATTGATGTATTGGCTTTTCCTGTTTCTTGCTGCATCATTCCCCACAACTGGAAGGATAGAGAAGAAATATCTTGCATTTCTGATCCTTTATCCAGTCATCCAAGGCCCTTAGATTTGTTGCAATTGCATCAGTACTTACATGAAACAGCCCTAATCGATAGAAGTCTGAGGACTGCACTAGGGTATGAAGCTTTCTTTTCACATCTTTACCGAGGCACCAGGAACTCAGCAGGTGTCCCTAAGGAGCGGAGATCCATAGCTTTGCAGGAAAAAAAAACTTGCTTATTCAGTGGAATTCCCTGTGATTATTTACCCTTTGAATCCTCTTTAGATTACTCATGTTTTGTCATTCATGATCGTGATGTTCTGGAAGAACTTTGGTTCACAACATGTTAAACTCACATGTTCACATCCTGAATAGCGAGATTTAAGTCTTTTTGTGTGCATACAACTGCACTTCATATATGCTACCCTGCTTCATTCTCCTCAAGCAAAAGTAGAAAGTCTGTTTTTATTCCTTTTCAGAGCAGTATGGTCTAGCAGCTCAGATTTTTTTAAAATGCTGATGTTCTTTAAGCTGAATAGCTTTACAGTATTATAGTATTATTTTACAGTCAGTTAAGACATTTATTGAAATTAAATAAGCAAACCTCAAATACCTGCACAATAAATACTTTAAAAATATTAATGGTTAACTAATCGTTAGCTTTTTACAGGATTCTATATTCTTGCAATTCAAAAGTAGTTAAGATCTTTTTTTTTATTGTATATTAAAATGTACCTTTTTAGCAGAGAATTTTGTGGTAACATTTTACAGAATAGACTTCAGCACCATGTTCAATATTTCTATAGAGTAGATAGTCTTCACATCAGTGCATTACAATCATGTGCAGAAACACAGTGGTAAATACAATCCCAGATCAAATCCCTATATCCAGATCTATTTCTTTGACTCCTGGGTCCTCTGGACAGTTTTGTTGACTACAGTGTTTTTATCTGACCGCATATATATATATACATATATATATATATATATATATATATATATATTGACAGTAAGGGAAGTATTAGTTGACTTTCAAATAATAGTACTGTGAAACAGTGTCAAGTAAAATAACCTGTGGGATTTTTAAATGTAATTGCTGATATCCTTGATGGAACACTTTCATCTCTAGGCTTTGGCCGCTTTTCAACACTAACAGGTATTTGTATCACATACTTTGCGCGTGAGCATATAATCACATTGAGTTTGACTAGTAAACAGGTACATGAAAATCCAGTGAAGTGTGCTTATGGTTACCAACTGTCAAACTCTCATTGTATTGTGAAAATAGTGACCTTTTCAGAACTTCTCAGGGCACATAAGTGAAAATAATTTCCTCCAAAACAAACCAACAAAACTCCCAAACCCCCCAAATAACAACACACCCCCACAAAACAAACCAGCAAGCAAAAAAACCACAACAAAAAAAGAAACTGTGGGAAAAAAAAACGAAACTGAAAAACCCCAAACCCACCAGCCTTTTGTTTAATTTTTTTTCTTACTGTACCTTACTACTGATGCAGTAATAACTGCGTCATATTATATAGACTCTCTAATGTAGCAATGGACCGTTGCACTCTAATAGTTGGATTATAACAGTATTAGCTATTATTGCAATGTTATAGTCTGCTATTATAAGTGTGAGATCGCCATTGGATTGCATTAATGCCCTATGTCCTCTTAATTTTATATTACAGGTGGTAAAACCAATAGGAAATTGAGAGTATGGTCTGTTAACATTTTCATATTTTATTGCTGCTATTTGGAGTTCATGATATTATACTGGCTTGTATTATTCTGTGTTTTGCGTATCTGATGGAAGTTGAAACATCAGAAGAGATAATTGGATGGGAATAACTGCTCATAAATACTCCCTGTGATTTAAAAAAAAAAAAAAAAAAAAAAAAGAAGTGACAAAACCCTGATCATCCAAAGAAACTTCAAAATTATCTAAATTATCTCTGAATACTTAATAAATTTCTGTATGTTATTTTGGAAGTTACGCTTATATTACAAGATATTTTTCCTTGGGGTTTGGTCCTTGCTCTTGTCAAATCAGGGCTATTTCAAGAGTGGACCACTGGGTAATATATCTCAAATCCTCAATTTTGCAGCAGAGGAGTTCGTCTGGTGTCTGCCAAAATCTGGTTGATCATTCTACTAGAGGTCAAATGAGTGTCTTTGAGACTATATATGATCCCCTGAGATACAAAATGATGATCAGAAATGAGGGGTAAGTCTTATCCCAGAAGCTGGAGAAGAAGAAGACCAGAGGGATCTGTAAGTCCCCAGAGCAAGTTCAGTGCTCGCATTTGGGGCATGTCCTAACACATTTGAAAGAATTAGAAGGATAAGAGCAAAATGCACACAACTTTCCTTATTAGGCACATTTCTGTAGGTTTATGATGCATGGGAAATGTTTGTCCCGTGTAAGGTACAACATCTCTAGCAGTCCTGTAGTACTATAATAATGTTGCCACTGTTGGTGACAAGAAAATTTAGGCTCTTTGTTCCTGTCACATTCTCTGGGAGTAGGACTGTTTTTCAGTGAGATACTCACTTTGCATAAACTTTGGATGGGGCCTTGTCCCTACATACTTATATACCCTCTTTGCACAGGAGGCTACAATATCTGTTCTAAAACCTACTGTGCATTGTGTGTGCATTCAAGTTGAGGACCTCTTTTTCAAAATGTTTTTCTTAATGTGTTTTCCATAATATTCCATAATATCCATCATGCATTTCAAAGAATTGGCAAATGCTGCTAGAATATCCAGGAAAAAAAACACGTTTTGGATCTTTGGGTATTTGGATATCACTGTGATCTGTGATATAGGAATTTCACTAATTGGTTTGTGCCACTTATTTTAAAATATTGTGGAGTTCCTATGGAGCCTTTTATTTGATTTTTTTGCTATTTTTTTTTCAAACGAGTACAGGTTTTGTTCCAGAAGGCATTGAAGAGAAGACTCTAAGACTCCATCTTACCCTTTTCTATTCTTTGGGGATTAAATAGCTTGATTGAAAAATGTGATGATAAAGAGGAGCAGGGAAATGGGGTAGCCAAAAGAGAGGTAAGGATGAGAGGTGATTTGATTTGGGAGAAGAGAGGAGAAATCAAAAGGGAGAAAATGACTGATAAAAAGAGTAAAGACAGATGCTGTGATGTGATCTTTCTTGTGGTAAACAGAGGAAGACACCTCATCTTGAGACCAGCACATTCACAGAAGATATTTATATGGGATGTTACTTCTGAGACAGTTTCTGATTATATTAGAAAAGAAAAAAATTGGTATATGGTCACTGCCATTGATATCTAGGCAAAGCAAAAGTGAAATCATCAGTGAAATTTGTTCTATCCTGTAACACTCTGTAGTTCTTAACTTCTCTCACTCCTGACTTCAATATCTTCAGTAAGCGAGGGTTTTATTCCATGAAAAATATTAAAATTGGATGAAACCATGCAGTGATTGCTGGAAGTGCAGCAATTACTTACCGTATTGTAAATACCTGATTTTTCATTTTCATTCAGGCAGCACTTTAACCTGTTATTAAAGAAAGATTTTGCTTGAATCGTGTCTTGCTGTTGAAGGGCTCCACCTTGAGCAAAACTCCAGCAGCCACAGTGGTGTTATTCCTGACGTCTGTGTCTCACCTGAATAGTTCATGGGATGCTGCTGGGAAGTTAAAGCTTGCACCTTGAGAAGGTGATCTACTTTTGCTCATGCTGTCATCAGAAGTAATTGCTCTGCTTGGGAAGAGGACCTTGAAATATGGTGGGTTTGATTCTGTGACAAACACAAAAGAGGTTTTCATGCACTTTGGAGGATAATTTTGTGCAGAGGAAAAAGGGATGGGATGATTGGATAGGCCTGGAATAAATGCTTATCTTTAAAATACATTCTGGCAAATCTTGATCAACTTAAGCAAGTTCAGACTTGTACTAGGGAGAGGGGGCAATTGTTTTACTCTTCATCTAGTACATTTAGTAGCATTTGTTTTTTAAAAAAATTCCCCATTCCTTTATGGGGGCAAACATCTCTTAGTTGCACACAGACTTCCCCCTCAAATATATTTTTACCTCAAATCCTGATCTGATACATGAAACTGTGGCACAGTAGCATTAGCTGTAAGCTTCAGTATGAAATTAATGTCTTCCAATTCAAAAGGGTTTTAAAATATTATAAAACTACATTTAAATAATCCAAGTGTGTGATTTAGACCACTTCAAGCATCATCCCTCAGATATTCCTGGTCCTTTTTTTGCTCATAAGTGATTATTCATTACTTCAGTGCATTACAATAACCTCCAGATAACTCAGGGCTCCATTAATCTGGGCATTGTGTGTGGAAAAAAGGAGGAGAAGAAGAGAAGAGAAGGAAACCCAGCCCATATTCCTGAGATCACACCGCAGAGATGTGAGGACTCTGCATTGAATAAACCTGAATAAGAGGTTTACATGAATAGTTATTTATAATAAGTCACATTTTTTATTCATTTCCTCTCTTTATCTCAACAAAATTCAATCGAAGTCAGTAAGAACTTGACCCAATAAAAAAAGTCTCTGTGTGTGGTTGATCACTGTCTTATCTGCACATATCATGAATAGTAAGCAATTGAACCTGGTATTACTCACATCAGGAAGTTATTATTTGTCCTGCCTCCAAGAAAAATTAGAAACAGACTATTGAAATGATCTCTCCAACAAAATGGAGTATTATGTAGCAGATAGAGAAATACAATATTTGGCTCCCAGTCATTTGCATTAAGAATCCAAAGATTTTTCCTCCGCTATACACTTCTCTAATTTTAAAGGTTTTATTTATATAGATAAAAGAGATGGTAGTCTCAGCCACCAAAACATTGAAGTGGCATCTCAAAAGGAAAAGTTTTACCGCTGGGTATTTTCCTTTGCTCATTCTTCCCTCACCATGTTATGCCTCAAACACATTATGTAATTTTCATAAAATGGGTCCCTACCCTTTCATGTCAGAAGCACTCAAGAATGTGTTTGAGGAAATGAGAAAAGAGTTATAACTATCCCTTTTACAGTCTTTAGATATTTGCTATATTTAATTGTTGCAGAGACAACTCCAAAGCTGCAGTACTGAAAATCAAAATCGTTGCCTGTGGATTTTAATTGACTGTCTCCCATTCAGGGTTACTGGTGAGTTCTGCCAGTTTCTGAGGAAAATTAAGAAAAATAATAACAACAAACACCCCACCATAAAAGTTTGGCATTTAAATTGAAAACTGAACAGTTTTTGTGTGAAATGCAAACACTTGCTCCCAGAGAGTAGGGTAAATAATGAGAAATATAGCATCACTTATGTAAGTGATGCTTACACAAATAGATGCTGAAAAAAAATAAAAACAGAAAAAAACCCCACAGAACTGAATAATATAATATAAAAAAAGAAAAGCAGAAGATAAGGGGAGGAAGATCAGAAAATAAGGTACCATTCTGCTGTGACAGGCTGTCCCAAGGAAATTAACTCATCCCACTCCCTGGAAGGAGCCTCACAATTGCTGGAGAAGAATTTTTCTGATGCGGTCTTATGAAAAATTTTCTGGAATGTGAAGATAATTTAAATCTATCAAACTACTTAAACACTTACAAAACTTAGAGTTAAGATATACTTAAAAATATAAATAAAGCATTTCACTAATTTTCCCATGGTTGTAGAACTGCATTATTTGGTATCAATTATAAACCAAATATTAATGCAGAGTGAATAATTCACAATTAATATTTTATTCTATGAAATTAGCTCTTTTTGATTCTTGTGGAATATTCTCCTTATGTATTTTTTTTCAGTGTGACATCTTCACTAGTATTTCAACAAAGTTTATTGTCTTCTCTCCTTGAAGTATTCAAATATGCATCTGTCTTTATTCTCACAGTTTAATGTCTACATTCCTTGTGACTGGGCAGATTTGTCTCATGGCATTGTGTGAATTACCTGATTTGAAATGTTTATCCTGTTTAAAAAATACACATCATATTGTTTTACTTTATCCCTTTCCTCTCAGAAAGGGATGAACTTCCTCAAGTTCATCTGTCACCTGATGCTACCACATGAAGAACATTTTGTGTAAGAAAGAAATTATTTTGCTTTGAAATTGCTTCCTCTTTCTATTTTTAATTTCAATCCACACTAGAGACAAATAAATACTTTTCAAACTTTTACTGACTGTGACATTTCCAACAAAACCAGTTACTGAATAGAAATTAATCAAACATCAAAATATGCAAAACTTCTGGTGTAAAACTTGCCTTTGTTTTTTAAGCAAATGCAGATATATGGAGACACAGTGTATTGTGCAATCTTGCTCAAATTTCACCATTTTCCCACAAAATGCTGCATAATGAAAGAATGAGTCTGGCACAATTCCATTAGTGCTGCAATCACAGCAACTCATTTCCACCCTGTTGCACCAGCCGAAGTATCCCCAAACAGGAGGAAAGCAGCACTTGGCATCACTAAATTGTCTTTTCTTCTGAACCCCTAAGTCTCATCTTACTGAATCCTTCAATATTGTTGAGGTCTTAAATTATTTATCAACAGCATCTTCAAAACTGATTAGTTCCGTTGCATGTTGAAGTGGGGATCTGTTAAGTCACTAAGAGAAAGTGTATTTTTGTACCAGTTATTAGGTGTCCCTTTTTTCCAAGTGTTGGAATTATGACCTGTTGCTTTTCATAAAACTTTTTGATAATCTATGAGATCATACTCAACTATGTTTCAGTAACAGAGTAATAGACTTATTTCAGAACTTCTCATTCTCTCTGAATTTATATTAATTTTAAACAATTATGGTGAGAAAAAAAACCCCTCTCTTGAGAACTAGAACATATAAGACTGCTCCAAAGATCCATTTTTGATCTTCAAGTGAGGCTGCTTAATAATTTTTTTTTATTGCCAAAACTTCTGGGATTGCAGCTCAGACTCTAATGCAAATTAAAACCTTGTTTCTAACTGATAAGTAATATCAGGTGAGATACTGACATGTTTTCAATGCAAACATTCAGAAAATTTGTTACTATTACTACATTTTTAATAATGTATCTAGTTTTTCTTTATGATTTAAATAGAGTATGTAATACTTGGGTCCTAATTCAAAAACAATAGTACAGTGCATGACCAAAAAAAATCTGTGTTTTAGACATTATCTATAAGGCTAAATTGGATTTTTAGAAGGTTAGGGCAAGAGTCACTCTTTCTCTTATATTAGGATAAATTTAACCTCACTGAAATTATAATGGCATAAGGGAAATCAGAAATGGTTCCCCAAAGATCCCAACTAAGTGCAAAATCTGGGTTTTAATGTCTGTCATTAAGTGACACCATTCAAGTCTTTAGAGTATGTGGGTTCACTGAATATATTTCTTTGGAAAAGCTGTCAGGATTTTTGATGTTTGGGTCAACTAGATTAAGTGTGCTTAAACAGATTAACAAAATGATAGGGGATCAAAATCAGTCTTTGAATAAGGTACAAAAAGTGAACATAAGGTCAACAAAATAGAAAAAGACAAACAAAATAAACTGTACATGTGTAGAATGTCTGCAAACAATGTATAAAAAGATGCTTTAATATTTTTAAAATTGTGTTTCACTAACTCCTAGTTTACTTGTTTTTTATGCAAGTGGAACAGTCATTTTCTAACCTGTAGAAGCCAATATAGCATCTGAAAGTCAAAACTGATTCTCCTCTCCTCCTTCACTGTCTCCAGAAATGATGTTGTAAACTAAACTTACGTTGTCATATACCTCAGTCAGTGGGATTTCTGTTCAAACTCAGTATGAGGAAAGTTTGTGTTGGTGATATTGCATGAGTGTGTGGAAATCAGTGTAAGCTGAGCACTGATATTTCATTTGCCTGGATGACAAATAAAAATGTGGAATTTGTGTTGAAAACTCAGTAATCTGTGGCAGAACAGTGGTAACTTTCATCTACAAGGCTTGGCGTATTTTGTGTTTAAGGTCTGATATAGAATTAGTGAGGATGAACATAAAGCTCATATTCCACTTATAAACTTAATTGTCAGAATAATGCAACATTCTGTGGGAATTACAAAGAGTTTTCAAAGGGGTCAGTGCAAACATTAAATAAATAGATGAGATAATAAATGAGATAGAGTGGGTAAATCAGTGATGAATTGTAAAATGGTTAAGTAGGTAAACTACATTTTTAAAAATATTGTAACTTCGAAGAACAGGAGAAAGAGATATAGCTAATTTAAAAATCATGAAGATCTGGAAAATTTGCAGATTAAACTATTATTAAATAGAAAGTTAATAATTAATAATAATTAAATTAACAATATTTAATAATTAAAATATTCATAAACAACAGGTAGAAGTTAGAAAAATATGTAGTTTTGGACCAATAAATCATGAGATCTTGGGTTATCAATACTCTTAGTTTTAGAAGAAATATTTCAGGTTAAGAAAAAAGAAAAAGTAAAATAGGTTTAATGAGAGTAAGGGTGAAGAAAATTTACTGTTTGCTAAACATGAGAAAGAAGAAATTAAAGGTTTGATTTTTGAACATTCTCAGAATTTCTTATTGCATAAAAAATGAAAGTCTTTAGGATTGAAAACAGAAAATAAAGCATATCAGTACTTTAGGTGCATGACTACTGTGTTGGAAAAAACTGCCATCTCTATAATCAAGAGAGAGAATTGATGTTGATGATGAACATGCTGATGTTGATCATTAAGAACTACTCTCAACTGCTTTTTTGATACATTTAAGTGAGAAATGGACTGCTGAATAATTGTTGTTGACTGTATTGCAATGGTTTGGGTGTTGTACCTAGACATGCATATCCTTGAATAAAAGCCTTTAGGTAGCTGATGAATATTTCTACTGGACATGAGCTTAGGCAATATTAGCAGCCAAAGCATAAACATAAACTGTTTTCTGTAGTTTGTGGGGTTTTCAGACTCTTCCATCCCCTGATTTTATTTCATAAGATTCACACAAGCACCATGTATATCTGCTTTCCATACAAGGAAATGTATGAGATATTAGGAAGTTTGTAAGTCAGTCTAGAAAATCGTAGTTTCTCAGAAGTGGGAATAATATAGTTGGTGCTGAGAAGGGAAGAGCTGGTTCTTTAAACCATTATACAGTTTTAAAAGGTTAATTTGACTGCTATTCAGTCTGCCTTGAAGAGCAGGAATGTCATTATTCACACCAAAGACAAATTCGTTTAAAAGGTCTGAACGACATAAGATGGAGCTGCTAATGACAGAGTCTAACTTCAATTAATCAAACAATAAAGACATTAATAACAACTCTGCAGAAACTGACAAATACACCCCCCGTGATTGGAAGTCATTTGCCAATTGAATGAAATAACAATATGCCAGAGACTATTCTCACTTTATGTTTGTTTTCATATTGACTATGCTAGGGTTTTTCCTCTGGATTTGATGTCCCTAGTTCCCCAGTCTCAGGCTGTCTGGTTCAATCCTGATCATTTAACAATTTGAAAAAAAAAAGTACTTTCAAGCCAAAGTGACTATTTAGAGTAAATCTGAACAAAATTGGTTTGCATATTGATAAACTTCCACTAACATGAAAAAAATTAGTGGTGTCATTTAGGTATGATGACAATCTACCTCTGATTTATGTAAAGGAAAATAATTTTCTTGCAGTTACAAGCAATCTTGTAATTTCAGGTTTGGAATAGGCAATGCAAAGGTTGGCAAGATATAATCCATGAATTTGGCTTTTTGCATCCTCAGCATGCAACCTATCATATTGGTGAGTTCATGAGTTGGAAGACATAAACTGTTTGCTATTGACTTAGTCAGTCCAGGCACTTCATTCAAACTATGAAAGAAAATGCATTTGACATCTTGTTCTACGGTGTCACATGTACCCCAGATGGTACCCTGAGACCATAAACAGTTTTTAGAGACAAGTGCTTTGTCTCTCCCTGAGGCATTATTTGAATGTGAACATGCTTTCTGTAAGAAGACTTATTGAGAATGCACTCAGATATACAGTAGGACAAAAATCAGCCAAAAGCTGCTGCTGCTGATGTTATTGGAGTATGGCATGACTACAGGAGGGGTATTAATGTGTACATCTGTTTATTCAAAACAAGAAACTTGTCACTTTCTGATGTCCTGATTTATAACAGGTGTAGATTAAGAACATGGACTTAGACTTCTTTAAATATCATTTTCATCTTACATTTCCTGGGTACAAATTATATCTTGTCATTACAGAAATATAATTATTCTTTCATATAATTTGAAGGGGAACATATTAGTATGATCCTCTGCAAAGTAGTTACACTTTGCTTCTCTCTTCTTTAAAGGCAGACTGATGGTACCTTTAGCTGTATTCCAGAACATTCTTTGACGTCTGAGGAACTCTTGGTGAAGCTTCAGTGCTGCAACAGTATCTGAAAAGGGACTGTTCCATGAAAGTTTGTCAAAGCTTTGATTGCACTCTGTACATTCCAGTATGTGTAAACTCACAGACAAGGCAGTCAGCAAACTTTCTGCATGTTTTCTCAAGCACAAATGATACTCCAACTAGTGTTTTTGTGGATTGTTATGGCTGGAAACCACCCCCCCTGTTGTCTTCTGATAGTACTCATGATAAAGGTGAAAAAAGTAGTACTGAGCATTTCTTTCAAATATTAGGTTCAGGGTCTTATAATAAATACTCGTGACAAAATTGTCTCCTGATTTTGTATGTTTCCATGATTATGTTTGTCTTCTTAAATATGTGAACACAATTATCTCACAGCACTATGACATCATTGGTTTTCATACGAACACTCCAACTGGTGACAGAGGACTGAGGCAAGGGATTCTATTTTTAGGAGTTATTATGTCTTATTAATATACCTTCCTCGTTCCCATCACAGCAATAAAAATATCATGTAGCTTCTTTTTCTTCTATCTTTAGAAATAGTTTAAAAAATACATTTCATCAAAGAACACTACTATACACAAAGTCTAATACCGTGTCCTGTGTTCCAGTGACTAAAGCTTGTGCCCACTCTTCTAGAGGATTATATGGTATGATGATATAGAGGATATATTGTATCATTTGACCTGCATGTTCAAATATGTGCACAGATATGATATAAGCAAAGATACTTCCTTTCTGTTCATCCATTCTTTCTCCATCACATTCCTGTCTTAGTGTTTGGTTGAGGAGTCTTCCTCAGACCATCACAAGCAGAGTATGAGTTTTCACCACCTCTCCATTCAGCAGCAGGCAGGCTGGAAACTTCAGAAGGAACCTGACAGCTCCAGTGAGGCCATGCTGTATCTCATATCTCATGTTCCCCTGGGCCAGGGGGAAATCCTGATATTTAATGTCTGCAGTGGCCTTTTGCAGGTTCCACATGCTTCCTTCAGAAGAGGCAAGCTGGTGTTTTGGAAATTTATGTTTATATCCTCCTTCTGAATGCCTTTGGAGAAAAACATGCCAGACACAATATTGCCAGTGTAATTATATTTTGATGAGCTTCTTAATGCCACAGAGGTGGATAAGGCACTGATGGTCAGTCCCAATGGTGCAATTTATACTGAATTCTCAGCTATAGTGTGTCACATGTACAGCACTGTGTTGTGTGTTGCACTTTGCTAGTTAAGGTATGGCAAAGTGATATCAACTGACAGAAGATTGATATTCACAAGAAAATGTACATTCTACTTTGTGAGAATACTCTTTTTTCAAATATTTTTTTTTAATTTGAATAGTTGAAATTTTGTGAAAGGTAAGTGCACTTATGTGCCAATGATCAAATGAGAGCATTTGTGCCAAAAGGAATACCCTTTCTTTTGGATATTCACTATTAATTACATTTTGGGGTTGTTTTTCTCAACAAGAACAATTTTGCTTTTGTTGATTGCATTGCTGAGTCCCAGATATATGCAACCCCTTAACCCTTCCCCCAGCTCACAGTACACAATAAAGTCTTAAGCACAAAATTGTTCGTGCAAGTCACATATATTACCACCAAAAGATCTTTGCTTCAAAATAATATCCTTTTTAATGCTGTATCTTTTGTCCACAACTTTTTATTTACCAGGTCACAGTGGCAAGGTCTTGACATCCTGACTTTTCTTCACACGAAAAGCAAAAAGTCAAAGCCTTGCATCTCCCTCGAGTGTGCTCTGTGTTCTGGTGGCTGAAACTGCAAGTATCTTCTGCTCCCACAGTCCCTGCCTTTTGTCTCTCTCATTGGTGGGGATGGAGGGAATAAGCAAGTGCTGTCTTGAGGTAGGGGGGCACTAAAGTAGGAGTGTCATTCCTAAACCGTGACATGTAGGAATCACCATTTGAAGGAGACCACGGAAAGATGATTGGACTTGTAGGTACATTAAAATTTGGGGCAGAAACACAGAGTGTTTAATGTTTTTTGTTTGTTTGTTTATTGTTTTCCCATCAAGTAGGAAAATCCTTGGAATTTGATGTCTTTGTACCAAAAATGGTGACTAATACGTTGTGGATTTATGAAGGATGTTTTTTCCTTTTCACTAACTGTGAAGAACAGATCAAATCACAGATTTCCAATCCTGAAAATTAGTAGACTCTAGAGAGCCAATTAAACATTATTTGCATATCTCAGCTCCATATTAATGTTCTTCTTTTAAAGCACACTCCAAGTCTTCCTCACAAACCAGGTAGTTGGTTCTATCAAAATAATATAGGGAGTGTTATCACTATAATGCAATTATGTGGTATACTGCTGGCAAGAGAGCATGGCTTTGCATTGCCAAGGTGCAAAACAAATTCAGTGTTCAACCAACCCAAGACAAAAGGGACAATTCTTATTTGCATAAACATGTAGCCACAGAAACTAGATGCACAGAGGTGTAAGGAAAGAGACCTATTTTACATGATGTGCACAGGATATTTGACAGTTTAGATTGAAGTCATCACTGATGTGGGCAGGAATGGTGCAGCTGGTTGCCATGGATATGATTTTCCCTACTGCCAGTGCAAAGATTAGCAGCAATGGATGCTAAAAAAAAAAAAAAAAGACATATAGACACACACACGAACACATGCATGCACACAAAAACACCCAAACCACAGCAACAGGGGCAGTATCAGTCTCTCCTTTTATTGAAAAGCTGTGTATCCTATTCTTTTTTTTTGCTAATAACAGCTTATCTAATATGCAGTGTAATCTAGGAACATGGATACTTTTATAATAATTCATTCGTGATTTATATATTTATAGCTTGCACACAAAACCATAAAAAGACATATAAAGTATATTTTATATGTATATATTCTATGAAATAGATAAAAATAAATAGATATCAATATTTAAGGAACAACATATGTGTCTGTATGTGGTTATAATAAGATTTTTTTCCTTTCTTTAAGTTGTAATCTGAGACGCTCATCTCTACAGATACATTTAAACTGGAACTCCAAAATATGTGTTCCACAGTATAAATATGAATTTGTGCAAAAAGAAAGAAAAGCTATTTTACACTGATATTCTGCATGAGCATTTTGATTAGTTGGTCACTATGAACTGCTCAAAATTCTTCTTACCAGTTTTTAAAAAAACACAGCCAATCACAAGAAAAACACTAGTTCTGATGTCATTTTACTTCTCCTGACAAGCTGTAAAAGGTCTTTTGAGACGCTCTGATCCTTACACTGAAACACATACTTCACTTAGCTGTGTCAGAGGCCCTGTTGATATCAGCAGGACAATGTGGGCTCTTAAGCCTCAGTGCTTTGTTGATTTGCCACTTGAATGCTGAGCACCTCAGGTGCTCTTGCAAGAACCAAGCCCATGTTATCCTCCAGTCTAGCTCAGAAATAAAAACTGATTTAATCTCTCCTCCAAAGTACTTCAATGAATGAGACCAGATCCCACTCTCAATTAAAGCAGAGTAAACCACAGCAAGGTATATTTTAAATGTATGCTCATGATGCTCTTCTAGGTATCACCATAACAGCTAGCATACTGCTTCTTTTGAAGCAATGACACTTAGAATTGCCCCGTGACTTTTTCAATCTTGGTATTGTGGAATATTTTAAAATAATATCAGAAAAAAGAAGCACTGATTATTATTTCTGATGAATCTTTTCTGTATAAAAGTGATACTCAGGCTTCAACCACTGCCCCATACAACACAATAACCATGCAGCAAATGGACAAAAATTGTCAGTTCTTTATTGCGGTCCGGGAGAAAAATTTATGAGTAAAGAGGTAGATGTTAAGGTCTCTGCCAAGTCCAATTTCTTTCTGGGTATATTATATTTAAGAAATAATTTGGCATGTTTCTCTTTAGTCATCTCCTGTTCAGTTCTCCATTTTATTCCCCTCTAAATAACTTTTGGACTTGGTTAATTTCAACCAAGCTTGCTAGCTAGGCTGATGATCAAAGACATGAAGTCCCCATATTAAGTTTCTGACTTTTAAGTAATGGTGAAGGATTCTAGTAATGCCCCAAGAAACTATATAGGAATAGATCCTTTAGAAATGATACTCCATTGCTTTCCCTGTCCCTGAAACTATGTGTTTTGATATCTAATTATAAAGATGAATGTGTGGATCACAAGTATCCTACTGGATGGATCTCCTTGAGCATGCCCAGCAAATCAGACAGAAAGTTCTAACAAGCACTATTGCCCCATGGCAACACCTGAAAGATTGTATTTCTCCTTACTTCCTTCTCCTGCTACCTTTCCTCCATCAGCTCATGGGTCAAGGGATGCCTTGAGCTTTAATTGGAGCACAGGAGCAGATTATCCTTCTGAATAAAAATATGTTTGTTCTTTAAATTTTTTTTTCCTGAAGTGTGGGAGATGAATTCTACTGCAGGACTGTACAAAGATTTTCTATACTTCAAGCAGTGGAGGTAACTCTTCGGTGATTGGTGTGGGAATTTTGCAAACATCTCTTTGTTCTAGTAAGCAAACACCTGTCTGAACTGCACTCTGGGACCTACCTGAAGTTTTTAATATCCATTCTCAGTCCAGATAGCCAGAAAAAACCCTGCTAAAGCCTTCCCAGTATATTAGTTTAACACTGGAGCCACCTTCTTGTCCCCGCTGTGCAGGTGATTTACTTGGGTAAAGCTTAGATGATAATCTAGTGCATCATTTTCAGTGGGCTCTTTTCACTAACCAAGCAGGATAGCCCTGCTTTCTGCAAATCAGCAGCTTCTTCAAGATGCTATTTTCCAGTTGATTTAAGTGTCCTGATTTTTTCATGCTCTCTCCTTCTCTCTTTTTAATTTTCTCTTCTTGGTGGAGTGTGCCCAGCTTTGTAAATAAGAATTCAGGAAAAGGAAATTTTGGGTTTCGTTTTCTGACAAGCATTGCCAGTATTAGATCAAAAGAGCTTTGTGATATCTCTATCTTTTGTGTAGAATATAGCTCTGCTCTTTGCTTTCTAAACCACCCAGATTAAAGCTTGAAATGATGGGGAAATGATGTGTGAGATGGATGTAGCCTGACATTTAATATTAAATTAATTAAAAATGATATATTAATAATGGTTCATAAAAACATTTTTTTTCATAAGAGTTTTGGGAACCAATCTAATCTCACCTCCACAAAGAATAGTGCATCTCTGTCCTCTGAAAAAGATGTCAACAGAAATTCTCAGTCTTGTGAAACTGGTCTTCCTCGTATCTTATACTGCAGTTTCCTGTCAACCAGATAAAAAGCATAAATGCAACCTGAATTCATTCCCATGAACAATTTTCCAGCTCTATTGGTGAAAGCTGATGTATGTGTGGGATTTTTAATGGCCCACCTGATATCTCTTTCCTAAAGAGAGGGAAAAGAAGCATCAGAAATTTCAACCATTTGAATGAGCCGGTGTGCTGAACCTTCTTGGATGCTTTGCCATGTTCATAGCAGCCTTTGAACCTTGTTGCTACCAATACCAGTAACAGTAAAATGAACATGGAGCTCCAAGGGCATAAGAAACAATGTTTCATGGACTCCAATGCTGGAATTCCCATCTTTCTATCGCAAGTGAGCTGCTTTCCTAAGGCTAATGTCACCTAAAAAACCTCTTGTGTTGCACCTCTCACTGCTAAGTTTGTGCTTCTAACTTTCAGACCACAGGAAACAGAAGCTGGTGTACATGAGCAACTCAGGGAACAAATGTTCACCTGGGTCCAATAGTGTGCTTTTCACCCCAGTCATGATGAGTCAAACTGTGTAAACATTAGCTCAATGTAATGGACTTCTCAAAACAGTGATGCTCATCAGCATTCAAACCAGATTTGAGATATGTGTCATAACTCCTAATTCCCTATTCATAATTTTTTTTTCAAATGTGATCACATAACTGTGCTGTGGTTTCTTTTAATGTGCTTATACCTACCATTAATCTTTCCTAAGGTAAAGAAAGTACAGAATGTTATGATTTACAGCTTGATGGGTTGACTTTTAGAACTGTTATGTAGACTAGTAAAGCAGGCTCTGCAAGAAGATGAACCTTAGTTTCTTCAAGTAATAAGATCTTTCTTTGATCTACTTTTTCTCTGAGAATATTGCCTGTGAACTTAATGTGATACAATACTGTAGAATGTGGTAAAGAAACTACAGCATGATAAATAAATAAAAATAAAAATATCAAAGATGACTTACTTTGTTTGAAGTACTCCTTTAATAATCCAGTATGAAATCTTTGTGATACTATCAGCAAAGGAATTTTTTCCCCATGATAGAGTTCATCTTTCTGTGAAAGTAAATAATTATAATAATATTTATGATAATATATGTCTAATGATCTAATTTTCCCAATATGCGTATCTATATATGACCAAGACAGGAAGAACTGGTCTTCCTTCCACCTCTGAAACACTCAAAGCATGCTTCTCAAAACCTGCTTCTTTCATCTTTGTATGAATAAACTCCATTCTCGTAGTAGCTACTTGCTTCACTCTTTCTCTTTCTCATGAAATATTTTAAGAAACCCTTTCAACAATTATAAAATGTCAGTTCAAAATCATCTTTATGTTAACATTTGTACATATGCTGTGAAATAGAACAAGGGCTGTAACTGTGTCATGAAAAAGTCGGATTATTTGATAGATCATATTTACAGAGAATCATGACGTCTTCTCTAATGTTCTGCATCAGAGGAAATTAAACAATCCAGATATGCATCCCACTAAACCTTCTGCCTCTGCAGGCTCAGATGGTATGGATGAATTGAAATTAAAATTTTGTTTTGCATGTGCTCAGTCAGTCTTCCAGTAACCTATTTTTTAGAATTGTATTTCAGTCTATGATGTTTTGATCCTAAAAGAATAATGTGTCTTGAAACTCATTTCTGCTAATCTTAGTTTTTCTCCTTTCATCTCTAGCAAAATTAAAACTTCCATTCTTCTTCAGAATTACCTTCTAAGAGTGTAGGTTTATTGGATCAAAGTAGAGATAAAAAATCCCACCTAAATTTAAAAGACCGATCACTGTTCACTAAGCAAAAATCAGTTTTGCATATTGATTGCTTAGGGCAAGGTATCAGGCTTCTGTTCTTGGGAGACGGTGGTTGGTGAAGAAATGACAGGGATAAAGGACAGAGAAAATCACACAGGAAAAACAGTAAAGTTTTTTCAGTTCAGTAAATTCAGGGCACAGTTAACTTCTTTGGGAATATCCTATTTGCACTAGATACCATACTGGTTTTTACTTGTATTGAACACTATGAAATCCTAACCAAAACTTACGTTTCAGTAACACAAAATATAGCAGCTCCTGCTGCATGTAGTGTTTATTCTGCCTTCAGTTTGAAAAATTAATTGGGTCTAATCTCCCTGATACACTCCCTGAGTGTATTTCAGGAGTCTAGAGGTGAGGTGATTATGAAAAAGGCAACAAGCTGTAAGAAGGAGGTCAGTAGAAAATGCAACTCAAATTGTGAGCCAGCTTTGACAGCTGATCTGTGGACATTTTGTTGTTATTTTAAGGAATTGGAAATAGGCAAAAAATTCCGACCCTCTGCCAGAGCTTATCCAGTACCCATGTAATCAGAGAAATAATTTTGCCTTCTACCTCTGTGCACTGGGAGACACAATGAAGTGGTGTTTCATTTGTATTTTGTTGACATCCTGACCTTTGCTGGTCATCATCTCTTCCAGCAATTCTGTTTTACATGCCCTGGATGTATGTGCAAAACCAGACTGTGAATACTCTGTGATTGAAAATAACAAGACCAATGTTTTAAAATAAAACATAGGGGAGATTTAATGTGAATGTTACTTATAAAGATTGGAACAAAGGAATTCTTTCCAAAGTGTCTGATTTCAATATCTTTAAAATAGTCTAGTTTTTGATCTTTTCCTTCCAGAAAAGACGGTCTCAGGAGGCAGAAAAATAATTTAAAAAGTTCCCTTCATCCATGTGGTTCTCGTCCCATCAACCAAGGGCATCTGCTTTGTCATTTTGGAAGATTTTCTAATGCTTAGTCCACATAGTAAATATCATGATGGTCACATGCATGGTCAGCAAGATCTGAATAAGGAAGAGTATCTCTTAGGTCTGGCCACAGTGATGCATTAAACAAACTTGGTTCCTGCGCAAGGAGCACAACAACATATCCCTGTGGCCAACCATAATGGGGCACAACAACTTTTCTTCAGGGAGTGGCCATTTAGGGCTGTTTTTCTTAATGAGGCAGTGCTGCCAGACAGTTGCATATCATATGGAAGATGTTATGCAGACCCTTTTTAATGAAGTCATAGATATGTTTTGTATACTTTAACCCATCTGCCTTTGCCATACTTCAAAGTTTAAATGTTTTGATTGATTTCACTGATCATGTTTGGAAAATCTTCAGTAGCTGCTTGGGGGTAGATCCCACTGGAAGTCAACACATTTCTGGGTGAAATAAGCCTCTAATGTACCTGAACAAGCCTCTAATGTACTCTTTTTTGCAGTGTTAATTCTGTTTCCATTTTATTTGTACTTTTTTGACAATGATTTTCTGCTTGTCAAACCACTCATTAACTATAAATCATGGCAGTTAATTTCCCCAACCCTGCTGTCCATGATTTCACCATGTTTGTTTAGCTGATAGGCTTTTGATACAAGCAGGGCTGTGTCCTGGATATTATAAATGTTCTTGTTGCATTAGGGAGACTTATGGACTGCTAGCATTTATACTCCATTTGTGAATATCAATGAAGTTTCCATCCCTTGGGAAGTGTTCAAATTTGCCTTGAGATGATTACATGTTTTTATTTAAGTTAAAATATGATGAAAATTGCCAAACTGAAGCAGAAAAGAATTCTAGGGTGATGTAAGAAATGTCTTTCTCCCTCAATAATATACTCACACCAAACTGCTGATGAACAAGGACACCTTGAGGACACCAAGAAAGGAACACTTGATCAATGGTTTAAGTTGGCTATAGACCCAACACTTTCCGTTGCTCTTGAGTCATCTTTGACATCTCCTCCAGCCCTACTGAATTAATTTTGTGGGAAACCCACCACTTACCAGATAAGAATCCTTCAGATGATATACAAAGCAAGTCTGAATACACTTAATTTCTCCTGCACTGTCTTCTGCTACAGCTGTGCAAAACCTTATGGCTTGTGTACTCACAGCATTCTGTTCATCTGATTCATTTCATGCACAAATAGCAAGCTGTAAATTCATAAATAGTTCATATTTGTATGGATGAAAAATCCCCCTTTTTATCAAAGATGGTTACTGCTGTTCCCTTCAAACACCAAGCATTTACAGATTAATTTGTCCAAGTATATTGGAATTCATCGAAAGTCACGGATAAGGACAAAGAAATTTTTAAAGAACCTTTAGGTTTTGTTTCTATCAGAAGATAATGTGGAACAGAGGAGAAATCACTGACATGTCAGAAGACAGAAAGAAAGAAAAAAACATGCCCATTAGACGCCCCTACTTGTAGGGACAGGATTTTCCAATAAAATGCTAGGATGTAGAAGCTATAAGAAAAAATAGTTTCTAAATTTCCTTCTGCTCATGAGAAAAGGCTCTCACTGTAATAATAAATATGTGATGGCTAGCACCATCAGACCCTGCCTCTGTGTCACCAAGCCTTTGAATCAACTTCTGTCAGTCATATAATCATAGAATCATAGAATCATAGAATCATATGGGTTGGAAGGACCT
>JAWWES010000201.1:0-24776 GCA_035583135.1 Lophotriccus pileatus | reverse complement strand
GCCCCTGCCCAGGCACTTGGAACTGCACTGAGCTCTCCCCTCAGTCTCCTCCAGCTGAACACACCAAGTGCCCTCAGTGTCCTCACATGGCTCCAAATCAAGGCCCTTCCCCATCTCTGCTGCCTCCTTTGGACTCACCAGATCACTGAATCACAAGATGGTTTGAGTTGGAAGGGCACTTAAACCTCATCTCATTCCACCCCTGCCATGGGCCACCAGCCCAGGTAGCCCCAAGCCCCATCCAGCCTGGCACTGAACACTTGCAGGGCTGGGGCAGCCACAGCTTCTCTACACGTCTTGTCGCAGCACCTCACTACCCTCACAGTAAGCCATTTTTTCCTAATATCCAATCTAAACCCGCCTTCTGTCAGTGTGAAGCCATTGCCCTCGTCCTGCCACTCCAGGCCCTTGTAAATAGTCTCTCTCCATCCTTCTTTCAGGCTCCTTCAGGCACTGGAAGGCCTCAGATAGATCACCCTGGAGCTTCTCTTCTCCAGGCTGAACAACCGCAGCTCTCTCCCCTTTCCTCCCAGCAGAGCTGCTCCAGCCCTGGGATCCTCTTGGAGCCTCCTCAGGACTCTCTGCAGCAGCTCCATGTCCTCGCTGTGCTGTTCCCAGGGCTGGAGCAGCTCTGCAGGGGGGTCTCCCCTGAGGGGCAGAGGGGCACAATCCCCCCTGCCCTGCTGCCCACGCTGGGATCAGCCCAGGGCACGGGGGGTCTGGGCCAGGGCACATCCAGCCCCTCAGCCAGGCTGCTCTCGAGCTGGTCATCCCTCAGCCTGGATGGATACAGCAGATGGAGCAGCAGAGGCTTGACTTATAAATAGGTGACGTTTGTAATGCACAGTGTCTGTAACTGAAAGGTTCCTAAATATTGTTTTCACTAGGCTTTGTTCTTACAAATCACTGTCTCTTCAAGTTGCATGCAGTGTGGGAAGGCAGCTAGCAACATCATGAGAATCAGAATGGGGCTGCTGGCAAAATATTCCAAAAATAGTGTTACTGGAGTCATATAGATTGAGGATGTCTTCCACGAGGTTTCTCAGCTTTTTCTGTAGAGCTGTGCTCTAGTCTTTATGCTATTACAACAAATAAATAAAAAAAAAGAAGTCTAGTATTCATGTTTATTAAGAAAAGCTTACAGGTGAAAGCACTGATGGCTAAGGCTGTCTTCATGGCAATAGGATACCTTTAGAAAATAGGCAGTAAGTATGAAATAATGAGTTGGTGCATTATACTGGAACATGGAGTGCTTTTAATTACAAGATGTACCAACACCTCTGGGTAACCTGCTTTCTTTACAGGTTCAAGTGAGCATCCCTTTGGTCCTACCTGCCAGTCTTCCCCAGAAAATGTGAACCTTGGCTGTTTAAGCAGCCCAGATCCTTTGCATTACTACTGTTGTCATTCATCTTTCAATTGTCTTAAAAGTCAGGGTCTGTTCGTTTTTTTGAATGCCAGAAAACTCATTATAGAATTTGATTCCAGTTTCTCATGAAAACATGGGACTTTCTCCTGTTTTATCAGTGGTTAAAAGAGATGGTCTAACCTAAAAGTTGAAGTTTGGCTATTTCCCATTAATGGCTACACACCAGTGTCAGGTAGGTGTAGTCGGTTCTTTTCAATAGATAACTTGAATAAAAAGACTCTTTTGGTGACTTCTTTGAGGGAAAACAACAGCGTGAAACGAAAAATTGAAGTCTGCCTTTGTCACAGATGTCGTCTCTACCACCTTCCATAGGTAGCAATTGTTTGAAATAAACCCAAAACTTAAAAAGTGACTGTAAAGATGAACTATGGAGAATGTTTTTTGTTAACATTTTTCTTCATCCAGGGCAAAAGAGAGTACAGGATCACTGAGTAGAAAGAAGCAACCCTAAGGTGGGAGCAATGTGTCCTGCCTCCAGTGACCCTTTGGACACTGCATCATCTAACTGATGAGCATCTGGCTGCTCTCTGAGAACAGCATATTCTTGGGCTGTGGAATTACCTTGACCTAGCAATTTTCTATTATTTGCTTTGTTCCAACAGGCCTTATAACAGGATATGTGCACCTGGAACATAAGATTTGAGTTTGGCTGTTTCTGCAGCCTTGGTTTTGTTGCAGAGGGAATTGTTTTGGTTTGAAGTCTAAACCAGAATCAGCAGTTTCTATGTTTTGCTTGTATTGCTTTTTTTTTTTTAATTTTATACATAACTGGTGTTGAATCTTTTCCATTGAAAAAGGTAAACAGAATTGATTTTTCTCTTCATGCATATTTATCTTCAGTAAAACATTTATACATTCTCTAATCTTTGTTAATAATAGAAGTCTCCAGATGTATTATATAAATCTCTTTGAAGGTATAAAAATTCTGTTAGGAAAGCCTGGAAGGAATGTAAAATAGACTTTTTGAATATACTTTTTGAACTAAATTAATAGATACATACGTCTATGTAAGACTCAGCACTTGTTGCTGAAAAAAACCAAAAACTAATACAAAGATGTATTGATTTGGGTTGAATGCCAATTTTTCTCAAACCAAAAATCCTGTTCATTAAAGACTGAGTGGTTTCTCTGAAATAAAAGGAACATAGTGTATTTTTATTTGTTTCTCTGCCCATCTCCCCACACATTCTCCTGTCCTGGGGTTCATCTCCACCTGTTTGTCATCATGGGCACTGGGCATTGACTCTCATTATGGATCTTTAATCTTATAAGTATTATCTTTCTGATCCTGTTATGATTATTTTTTTGTCTAAGGAATTGAATAGTAAGAGTTTAAATATAAGATTGTTTAAAGGGGAACTGAGTGAACACACAGTTCGCTGCCTTCCCCTCTCTAACCATCTATTCTGCAGGGCCAGTCATTAGAACTGTGCTCAGCCAAGACAGTTAAACACTATTTCTGCTTTGTAATCAAAGATCCAGACCAAATCCCAAGGTTGGACTCGGAGATTCTTGTGTGAAATAGCTCAGATATGAAATGAGCAGTGTTTTTTCCATGATGCCTTCTTTAATAAGAACTAAATATCTTGATGACTATTGTGTCCTACTATGTGCTGAATATGACAGTGGTATCAGGAAATAGTTAAGAAGAAATAATACATTTGTCCTTTAAAAAGAATCAGCAACTGTTCAAAACTGGTTTTGTTTAAAAATGTATTAGTTTTCTGCCTATATGTTTTTATTTGCTTCATGGGCTTTTGTCACCAGCTACATGTAGTTTTACTTTCTAACCAAAAGATGTGTCATGACTTGTCCTGGTAGCATGACTTATGTTGTAGAATTTAAATAATTATTTAAAAAAACCCAAACACATGCACTTTGTCTCTCTAACAGGAAAATTTAGATAGGGAGAAGAAAGCTTGCTTAGGATACTGATCTCACTAATATGAATGGAGTGAAACTGAAGAACTAAGACTGAGAAACAGAATTGTACAATCTCATTTTTATCAAGAGAACGTTGAATATTCCTGGTATGATAGATCTAATTAATGCTAATTAATTAAGGCTTTTGGATACAAATAGCCATAGGCAAGCCATCGGATAGTGTGTAAATACTTGAGAAGGAAAGATACTTGTTAATCTTGCTCATTCATGAAAGCTTATTAAGGATGTGGCAATGTTGACAAATGCTTGCTAAACGGCCAGCTCTCACTTAAATTTTAGCTGAGTTTTGAATCTTAGGCAAACCAGGGAATGTGGTCTGTATATCTTGATTTTACAGTATTTCTTATGCTGACCTCTGCAGAAATTCAGTAGCATAGAAGTAAAAATCAAATTTTCTATCTCTTTCAAACTTCTTGACATCCATTTAGTCACCTTTTGAAATGATGGAAGGAAATGAAAACACCTCCTGCTTTTGTAAATCCCTTTCTGAGCACTGCTGGTCTTCAGTGACGTTGTGCCAGAGCAGGTGGAAAAGAGACCCATAGCTCTGGCAAAGAGCAGAAACATTTCCCACAACAAACTATATATTTCTGTTTGAATTTTGCTGGGGAAAGTGTTCTACGTGAACTCTGCGTGCCATCATTCCGTTTGCCAGATTTCACAGACTGGGTGCTGTGCTAACTTGTCCAGATGCAGTTTGGCCCTGTGGTGACAATCCTGCCACCATGGAATGGTTAAATAAACCAGGAAAACCTGCTATCTAGCTAATGATCTGCTAGAAGAAGACCCTGGAGATAATTAGAGGCATTCTTGGCACAAATAGTCCCATTTGCTACCTGGCTTAGGATAACTGGCTGTGAAGTCCAAGGGCATGAGGGAATGTGAAAAACTGACAGGGTTTCCCTCTCTTAAGTCTGGTGTTCCATGTGGAACATGTGGAATTGCATTTGTTGGCTTAAGGGATGGGGTGGCTCTGGCTTGAACATTTGTGGTCACAGACCATGTCACCTGCTCTGTAACACTCACACTGCAGCCCCGGGCTGGCTGGCCATGGAACCCTCACAGTGCATTAAATACTGACTTCACAGAGTGCTTGCACACTATTTTAAAATGCCTCTTTATCCATAGCTTCTATTTCCTGGTATAGTGTGACAGAGCAGCCACCCATTTCATCACCATCCTAAAGCCTGCTAATTTCTAATTCAGAAGTGCACGTGCGCAGGTACTTTTCCACAGCAAGAGGGTTTGGGGTGGGATCAAAAGGAGAAAAAATGACTTATTTGCTTCTATCCTTTGATGTTTCTGTGCAGAAAGCCAGTCTAAACCCATGATTGCTGCTGCAGTAATTAGGGCCAGTTGGATTTATTTTTTTGGCCACCTAGGTAAGATTTCCATAAATAGCCTGCGAGTGGGAGATCCTTCAGTAGTTCTAAGTGTTAAAATCAAAGCAGGAAAATGAAAGAATTCCTGAAAGAATTGTGTGTGTATGAGTAGTGTGAGCAGCTTTAACTAAACCATGTCAGGGTTTGGATTCATACAGGTAACATGCAGTCTGCAGAAGAAGAGATGCTTCACAGCAGCTGGGACCCAGCCATCTGTCTTTGCAAAACACAGAAGGTCTGTTTAAGGTGACCAGCAATTTCACAAGCTGTACAGAACCAACAAGTTGTCTGGTTATTTTGCTATTTGTTAGTTTTGTTGGGTGGAGGGGGTAGTTTATTCTTATGGTTTGTTTTTTCTGGGAACTTCAGCTGGAACATTCCAAAAGAAGTTGTTGCTGTTTGGGATTTTGATATCAAGTCACACCTCAAATGGATCTTTTCAGATAATACCATCATATAAACAAAAATGGCAAGTGACCCTAATTTGTTCTTTTTTTCTTAAAAACAGAACCCCCAATAGATTTGTTTTGAAATTTTCTAGCAGTAAAAATATTAATAATGCCAACAGCAAAATTATCTCTATTTGTACTTAGGTAGGTCCAGAATGCTGCCTGTCACTTTTCTGATTTTTTAAATATAAAAAGAACTGAGATTTATGCAAAGAGGTAAAGTCCTTTATTACATCAGCTGATAAAGACTGGTGGAGGTAGCTCAGAAAAGGCTTCCACACCTGTATTCTGGCTTGGTTTGGCCCTACTTAACCCAACTACATTTATCAGTTAAAATTTCTAGAAAGATATGCAGAATCATCGCCCTTATTGCCCTCGAGGACACATTGTTGCATCTTTTTCACAGTCCTTCACAAAGTATCTGATTTAGAGAATAATCAGTAACAGCAGTAACAGTAGGATTGTAAAATGGTTTCTGGTCAATAAGAGTTTATATCCCACTTCTTCAACTCTACAATAAGAATAAAATCCTTCTGAAAAGTTCATTATTCCTGTTATCTTTCTCCAATTTTCACTGGCTGCAAGACCTACAAGTGATGATCTAAGGACTGAACCTGTTGACTGTAATAAACTATCAGTCACCTCTGATCTGTAAGAATTAATGAAATAATGCTTTTAAAAGGAAAAGTAAAAACATTTCTTTTAAATTTGTAGAAAATATAAAAAATATTTTGCCCAAAATGTTTTTTTTTTTTTTTTTTTTTTTGCTTTTTGTTTGTTTGTTTGTTTGTTTGTTTGTTTGGGTTTTTTGGGGGTTTTTTTGTGGTTTTTTGGGGTTTTTTTGGGTTTTTTTGTTATTATCTACTGTTACGAGATCCTTTCTCCTGTGGGATCTCTCTGGCTTCTGAGTTCTTATTTGTGGGGTTTTCTTGGTGGTTTTTTTTTTTTTTGATTGCATGTGACAGTTTATGAAGTTTTAGTCGATATTCTCCACTGTCCCATGATGTCTTGTTTGTCTGAAGTGTTGCTTAGACACAAACACACATTATCAATTCCATGATCAGAATTCTTGAGCAGTTGGCTCAGGTCTTGACAGCACTTTACAAAAAGAATGTGCAACAAGTTTGCTTGGCTGCCTGGGCTTTTCTGGGTTCATCACTTCCAACTTTTTGCTACAACAAGCAGAAAAGACATCACAGCATTTGATGGTCTAAGGTAGTTTCAAATGTATTAGAGTGTAATATGTATTAAGTACTAATATTCATTAAGAAATTGCTTTGTTCTTCCTTGCATCATACCATAGTATATCTTGATTTTTCTGCAGGATTGTGCTTGTAGCGTCAAAAAACATGAAATGAAACATCAGGTGAGGGCAAAGGTGATTCAGGAAGTTAGAGCTTCAAAGGAACGAGATGTTTGTTAACAGAGCACGCCTCACAGGAGACAAATACAATGCAAACCTTCAACAATTTTATTTTTGGGAGACCACATTAACTCACATAGAAATTAGAAATGTTCTGTATTAGCATAAGCCTTTAGCATCACTCATTCTCCTCAAGTTATTTATCTAAGCATCTAATGGGTAATTCTGAAGCTATTACAGAAGATGGTACTTATGGAACCAGTGTAATGCAGAAAAGTTAAAACTGAAAGCACTTGACACTTCTGCAGGTTCTCTCTCTTGCAGAAAGTTTCCTGCCACACATTCATGCCCCAGGTGTCCCAAACTGCCCGGAGAACCCCGTCCTCGTCCCACCACACCTCAGTCAGCAGGAGTGCACTCTCCCCTTGGGTGGTGACCGTGCCAGGCATGCAACCCTGTGCCCCAGAGGAGGGACAAAGCAAACACAGATACATTTTTACAGTATATATACTCTATTTCAGCTCAGAGCGTTGTTTGTAAAGCAGTCTGTAAGTTGACAGACAGTTTTGAAAGCTACTTACGTAGAATTCTGTTTTAATAATCTGCTAATTTATGGTGAATCAGGAGGAGACGTTTCCCACAGCTCAGGGATTTGTGGTCATGGATCAGATTAACAGAATTTTTCTGATCAATTAAAAATGATAATTTAGATGATAATTTATTAGAGAGGAAAGGAAATCTTGGTATTGAAGATTGTCTGGAATCCTGCATGTCCACTGAAAAATGGTCTTGGAAAATTCATTTGCTGCCCAAACTTTGGCTTTCCATCTGCAAAGGGAAATGCTGACTAGCTCTTAATCCCTTGATTGCAAGTCAGGAGTTAAGTATATGTTTTGGGACATGCCCAGTACAGGAGATTCAGTACCAGCTAAAGTCACTCCATACAGTGCAAACAATTTAAAAAGACCTGCTTGTTCCCTGGGTAGCATGGAATTGAGACAGCAGTGGGTGTTTTTGCATCTGTGTGTAGAAACATGCGTGTCAGTACTGATGGAAGGACTCTCCTTGCTGTGTTTGCAGTGGCAGGGAGATCATTCAGACACTGCATTTGTCTGGGCCTCAGCACTGCTCAACCACAGGTTGCAGGCACCCAGAAATATTCCGGAGGAGTTGTGCGGCTGTTTGTCTTGGAGACATCTGCTGATGGACCACTGAAATCTGCTCACTTGATGTGTGCTTTATGTGGGTTCATTTCTAACAAATCTTATTGGAATACACTAAAACCAAAAGTGTTCTGCAAGTATGACACCTCTTCTTTACCTTGCTCTCAGGTTTTTCTGTAAGTCCAGCTTAGCCCTGTTCTTCATAATAGATGTTCTGAGGTTACCCACATTTTAAATCCTGGAATTACCAGCTCACTTGTCTTTCACTAATTTTTATCATGTGAAAAATTTTTATCAAACTATGTATCCTTTGCTTATTTGTTTGTTGTTTTGGTTTTTTGTTTTTTGTTTTTTTCTTTTTTTTACTGAATTATGAGGAATTATTTACGTTTTACAGAGACACTCTGGAATTACTGGGGGAATGAAAGGAACAGCTTTACGTACTTAGTCAAATACAGATTTATCTTTGTATGATTGTTAGTGGCATGTATGAGGAACTACTAGAAACAGAAAAGGGGAAATAATCCCTCTGAAATACTTAGCCTTTCCTTTTATTTTAGGTGTTTGGATGAGTAGGATCAGTCTATAGCAAGTAAAACATAGTCATGTTACAGAAAATTTCCCTATTAATCACTATACATTTTTTAATTATTATTTATTATTTTATTTTTACCTTCTACTCCAACTTTGAAGTGCAACTCTTCAGTGTTTCCACTGTGATATGCTAGGGAAATATGGAAGAGCTGCACTTGAGTACAAGGTAATAAGGTTTGTAATAACCTTTTACTGGAATTCTTTCCGCCCTCAAAGTGGGAGATTTAAACAATAATAGAAAAAAAAAGATAGTGATTTGTAAGGAAATGTTTTCTTCCCTAGCATTTCAAATAGCAGTGTTCTCAGAGCCCAGTTTAGGTGTGCTGTGCATGGTGTGATTGTGGACAGAGCATGAGAGAGGAAATAACCCGTGTGTGACAGAGGTTAGTCAGGCTGTTTAATACAGACAGTGGAGGGTGTTTGAATGGATTTTACTGCCTTCCTGATCAAAGTATTGAAAATAGAGCAGAACAATGAGGGATGTATTTGCTTTGATGACAGATGTATTACTGGTAATACATCATATGGAATCTACAGTCTGGTTTTGTAGCACTGAACCAATGTTGAAAGATTATTCTCTATCTTACTAAAATTCTATTCTTTCATTGTTTAGAGTTTCCTGCAGTGATAAAAGTGCTTTTCCTCTCCCAGCACTGATATGATGGCATAACCTTCATCTTTTTAGAGACTGACTGTTGCAGTATAATCTGGTTTGGGTAAGAACCCCTGGATGATGGGGTGATAAGCACTGGGAAAAAGGGAACACAGCAGCACTCGACAGAAGTAGTTTTGTATGTGACTTTTGCAATCAAATACAGAAATAACTTTTGGACACAACTTGTGCTGGTGTTTCACCCTCAGAGTAAAAGGTGCCAGTTACAAAGTACCCATGTTTTTAATAGCTATTGCACTTTGTTTCACTGGCTAAACTCCAGGTATTTCAGTGCTTTTCACTGTTCTGAGCAAAAGGGCACCTGTAAAACATGCTCCCTATTAGTGGAAAGTGACTGTTACCCATCAGGACATAGTCATAACTCAGTCTTTCTAATTCCATTAAAAACAATATTCTGCTAGATCATCTTTTACTAACAAATGTAAGAAGTGTTCAAAGCAGTAAATGGAAGCTGTGATTCTTGAAGTGCAGTGCTAGACTGACTGAGACATTACTGAAGTCAAACTGCCTCTGCCTTGGAGAAAATGCAAGTGCCATTGTTAGCCTTCAAGAGAAAGCTGGAACAGTATGTGTGCTGTTGCTTTTGAGAATATTTGCTTCCTTTCTGACACACACATTAAGAACTTAGAGCAAACACTCAGATATCTTCATTATTTGCTGTGGAAGCCATACGTGAAAGGCTTTTGGGATCAGCCATACAGAATGCCTGTTTTTGATTCCTAGCAATGAAATAGTAATCACTTCTTAAAATAGAGATGGACCTGAAGCATGACTGTGCTGTGGTCAGCCTTGGATGATACTGATACTGTGCAGCCTTTGTTAGTGGTGCTTGCAGCTTTTATTTATAGTTAGCAAATACGTGTGCCCTGGAGGTTCACCCAACCTTTCAAGAATAGGTTAAAGTTAGGAGTCACTGACAGAGAGCTCATCTGCTAAAAAGCAAAAAGCTAAACTGCTTTTGGATTTGCTGTCCTTTCTCTGCAGGCAGTAAAATGCCAGATTCTTACTTTACCAACACAAACCCACTTGCATTAATAATGCCATATTCAGTGTAGTGCAGGAAAAGATTAAATTTCCCTCAGTAGATACGGAGCAGGTTGTAGAACACAAAGCAGGAAATCTGGCAAATAATGAGCATAGATTAGCAAACCAAACCTTGAAGCAGAAAGGTGATTCCTGGCAAAATCAGGTTTTACTTGTGATAGTTCAACAATCTCATTTACATCTTTTCTGTAGAATAGTTGGGAAAAGTATCATATATTTCATCATATGTGATATATGTTGGTTTAGAGGTGTCCTACATAGGTATCAAGAAAGACAATACTGTAATAAGGATTTACTAACAGTCTTTCTTCAATGATTTCTGTTGCTCTGAGCCTTCCTGTATCTTGACTTGCACTTTATCTCCTGTCACAGAATCTTTCAAGACAGAAAAAAACAAACAACCAAACCACAAAAGCCCCTCTAGTCTAGAAAGGATGGATTTTGCCTTATTAACAGTAAACTGATTTTTAATCAGCATCATTTAAAAAAATGTATCAGAACTTTAATATAGACTAACTACTGCCTTAGGTGTAACAGTCTTCATCTCTCAATAATAAAAGACTGCCATGACATTTCGTTGATAATATGCTAATTTGTGAAGATTTCATTAATGATCTCAAGAAGTCATTAATTTAAAGAAGAATAGAATGGAATAGGAAAATGTGATGTTTGTGTTTTACAGGTTTTGCATGTTATCTATCACTCCTAAAATTAGGGAGGGGATTTTAATTCACATGGATGTTACTTTAGTTTATTTTACTTCTAGGCACATAGAGTAAAATTTGTTTTATATGGGAAATTAACTTCTCAGACTCTGGGGAAAAAAGGAACTATTGACATCCGACACACCCTTGAATTTTATGACACTACTCAGTCTGGATGGAGATTCAAATCTGAATATGCAACATGTCCAAACTCTAGTGGTCACATGGTACAGCAGAATTATTTTCTCTTTGTCTTATTAAAATGTAAAGATTCTACTTTAATGAAAATAGTTTCCTCTGTGTATTTCTGACCATGTTGGATGCACCAGAACAACCTTTGCCAGTGTTGTTTAACTCGTCGTTTTTTCTTTGTTCTCCTTGCAGAGGTGATGCTGAACCTGAAAGGGAGCTAAGGAGGAATAGGATTATTCTGCTTTATGTTCATCTACAGCCATGCTGATACCTGGAAGGAAGAATACCAAGCCTCCAACTCTGTACATTGGTCCTTGCTCTTCTTTTCCCTCAAAGCTCATGTGCATTTAATTCCCTGCATTTAATGATAAAGATATAAACCAAACTTTATACGTTGCTTTGCATACAGAACTTCTAAACTGGTAATTAAGCAGCCATTTAATTTGCAGTGAGTGGTTTTTCTGCCAGAGAAGTCAAAGTAAGAAAGACTTGTTTTGTTAATGACATTGTCTCACTGTTGGGTTTTGTTGCTGTTTTGTTCTATCACTTTTCTTAATGGAACTGCAAGTAAGTTGCTCCTGGTGTGCAGGGAGCATTTGGGATAGGATCCACCTAAGGCTTTTCATTTTAATCTGTCATCTTATGTTTGCAGAGGAGACCAAAGAATTTTCTGAGGTTCCATAAGCTTTTCTACTGCTGCATATTTTGCTGTACCATTTACATCTAGAGCACTTTCAGACCATCTGGAGCAAATCTGTGTGCAAAAGAAAAATCAAAAAACCCTCCATGTTCTTTATGGAAATCTATTCTGCGAGTCCCTGCCCTCAATAAGGCAGGTTCTCATCGTGTTTTTCTCAGGATGGATGTAACACTGCTGCTTATGTAACAAAGCAATGAGTTTTTTCTTTTGGAATAAAAAGTAGGGTAACTAAGCAACAAAAATCATCCTTGCCCTGAACAAAAATTGCTTTCTGATCATTAGGATACTAACACCAATACTTCCAAGAATTCAACGCTGACGGTTTCAGTGTGAGCAAGTAGCTTTCAGCCTTCTCACTCTCATTATGTTGTTTTAGTAATGCTCAAAATGTTTTTAAACCTTTTTTTTTGTGGGGAACCCACACAACTTCCAACAAGGTGATGTTTTCTTCACCAGGGTCCTGTCAGTAAATCAGAATACAGGATGAAGGCACTTAACTTTCTGGTTGGGTAGAATTTTTTTCCATTAATTTGGCTTTGTTGACACCATACTAGTGCTGGCATTTAAAAACTTAATCTGAAGTTTTAACCCAGGGTTTGCCTCAACTAAACTGTAAACGGCTTAATCTGGTGATCTTTGTCGCCTCTTCAGGGCGTTAATGATGGCACGGCTCATGTAAGGAAGGGGAGGGAAACAGTCCCATTCCCATCCCAGTTGCCTGTAGAGCTCCAGGCATTCTCTGGCACTCCTGTAGTTTACTGGTGTCTTGTTCTTCCCTTCCCTTCCCTTCCCTTCCCACTCTGCAGTGGAGGGGGCCTGAGCCTGCTTCCAGGGGGTGAGTGTGGGCCCAGCACCAGCTCCCAGATCGGAGCTGGGATTGTCTCCAGCCAGGGTCTTTTAATAAGCCAGGAGCTCTTGGCTTATTGTAAAGAGCTTAATGTGACTGTTCACACAAGCAAGCACGCAGGAGGACACAGCAAGAAAGAATAAATGCAAATAGCAGATGAGGAAGATCCTAAATACAAGGAATAGGTGAAAGTCTATGAGGGTAACACAACTCAATGGTGAGCTGTGTGTGCAGACCCGAGGGAGAGGGTTTGGGGTTTAGTATCAATTCATGGACAGGACTAAAATCTCCTCAAAGCTGGAGTGAAAATATAGGGTTTGCAGGAAGAGTTGTAGAGAGGATGAGATCCCAAGCCAGCTGTGCCATTTGCTGTGCTGTGCTGCATTGCAGTGACTAGCGGGAGGAGGCAGTGAAGGCAACCTTAGCCTGGCAAACAAACCAGTGCCTGAGTCACTGAGCAGGGCTGACAGCAGAGGATGGGAGTAGGATGATGGACAAGGGAAGATGACCCAGATAATAGAGGAGAGACAGATCACCTGTCTCTTTGAATCCAATAGTTTTGGGTTTATAACTTCCTTCTGTGGATGTTTCGTTTCAGTTTGTGCCTTTTATATGTCACGTGACACATGTGGGTCTGATGCTGACCAAAGAAAGTACTTTCACTTACCCTCCTATTTGATAAGAAGTGCAGAGTTTCACTGTGTGATGGCAATTCAAAATCTTGGGAGAAATAATAAAGAAATGGGATTTGACTCATTCGGATGGAAGCAAACGGTTTAACTGCATTACCATGTCAAGACTCCTCTGAATCTGCAGCATACTGTGTTTTAAAATTGGTGTCTCTATCAGTTTTGAGCCCATGCAAAGCCATTAGAGGGTACTAAAGCACAATTTCCCGAACTACCAGGAAGATGGCAAAATGAAAATTCAGAGCATAATCATGCTTTAACCCCTTGGTGCCTCAGTGAAATGGGTGCCAGCCTCTCCTCCCAGGGACACTGAATTCCTTCATTAATACTTGAAGTGCTGAGTGATTTGGGTAGGCTTTTTATGCAATTAAAAATATGAATTAAGTGTTAATGTTTCCCCTCAAACATCACTGTTATTTTTGATATTTTTTCCATCCTTTCCCTATAATCTGACTGCACTGCACTGATTTCCCCAGTTTAGCTTGGTTTTCCTCTGTTGAGCTACTGAAAACCTACTCAAACCACTTTCATTGCTTCTCACTAAGAAATTGATTGCTTTACTCAGACTAGCAAAAACCATTCTTTCACTAGCTTAAAATAAACTCACAGTTCTCGAGTTCATGTAAAAGACACTTTTGTTTGTTGTTTTCTTATGGCTAACCCCCCATATTTCTTTTCCATTTCATAAATGCATTCTGTAAAGATGTGAGAAAAGGACAGATGAGGACCTTTATTACAGTTCTCAGGTGTTTTCCATTTCCCCCTCATAAATAAAGTACCTTTGAGGGCCTTCACTTGCAGAGAGAGCATTCATATAGTTTGTGCTTCATAAGAGTAAACCGAATTACTTTCAAATGCAGCATTTGATGTAAATATTCAGAAGATTTGGTGATTGTGTCTCACAGGCTCAGCAGAGACTTGAATCACGGTGGAGAATGGCTGGCTTCTCTGGGCTGACACTGCACAGCTCTCTGGGCTGGGGGCAGGCAAAGGAGAAGCAGGTGATGCTTCTGATGCTCCTGAAGTCACACTGTGCTCTCACTATCTCTAAAGGAAGAAGGGATAGGGTTGTGTTGGTCAATGATTTCATGTTCCCAGTCTTCCCCGGGCCATTTTTAATGTATAACTCTCCTGTGTGCAGCTTCTCCTTTGGTTCTGAGTCAGGGGTTGGTTTTTGCAGCAGCCTGGGCTGACTCCCAGCCCCTCACACCCTCACTGAGTTACACCAACAGTAACACCAGTTACACCACGGATTTTGAGAGTACTTCCTCTTCCATTCACTTTTTATGAACAAACTTTACAGGTTGAGAGGAAAACTGTTAGGAAATAGATTAGGAGTGAAACTGGTAGATACTGAATAGATTTAATGGGAATTAAATATTTACAGAGACTTGATATCTGTACAGACTTCTCTGCACAGTCCCAGGGACAGAAATCATCTCCTAGGTGGCCTTGATCCAGCAGAGTGCTTAAGGCAAAGGGGTAGTTTCCCTGAGTTAATTGAGAATATGTATGTGTATTTAAGTGCTTTGCTGGACTTCAGCCTTGCAAACACTCTGCTTTCGTGTATATTCCTTTTTTTTGTTTTATTTTTATGTAAGGATATGAATCTCCACTGGTTCATTGCCTTATATTGTGACAGCAGCAAGAGACAACATCAGTCTAAGTATCAATCAATACCTACAAACTGAAATGAAGGCTGATTTTTTTTAATAAATATTTAATAGCTGCCCTTAAGAACCACTAAATTTCTTCCATCTGTAATAAATAACCTACAAAAGCAAATTTACTTTTGGGCTACTGGGAACAAGTGTGTTCTGTTCTGTGAACAGTTTTATGGAGAGAGCAAATAAGTTTAAAAGCTCACCCGAGTCCTTTCAACTACCTGAGTCCATAGGTCTGCTTCAATGGGAAATTATTTATGGGATGAGCTATTTTATTTAAATGACCACTTAAAAGACCAAAGGTGAGAGATGTTGAGTAAAGTATGTTTGCATCACCTGCTCCTTCTCTGTTTGTGCTTGGATGTCACTTCAAAACAGTTTCTTTGTTTAGCTCCTTTGGTGGAGACAGTAATTCAACACTTCAAAATACTGATTAGTACTAAGTCACGCTCTACTAAAGCCTAATTGAATCAAAATGATTACCTTTAGTAGAACTATCATTAAGTTAATAATTTATTTTGAGCAGTGACAGAAATATGAATTATTAATTTACACAATTAATTGAAATTTTTAATTTTATTAAAAAACCCACTACCACCCCCACCAATAAGCATCCACCCAGGAGTGTGAAAACAGTGTGTTACTGTGATTCAGATAGCACAAGATCATGAGACAGTTCAAAGGAAAATATTTACAGTTGTAAAATCTTGATGACAAAGATGAATAACAACTCAATATAAAATCCATTTAGTGAGACTAAACAGATGTTTGGCAGTAAGTCCCTGTTTCTGGTTTCCTCAGACAAATTTACAGAAAGTTTTCCTCCACTGAAAATGGGGGGAAACTCCCGGTGGAATCAATCCAGGGTGTCTTAAAGGTGGCATTTGCTGGTTTTTGTTTGGTTCCCTGGCAAGAATAACCCGTCTGTTTCAATTGTTCAACCCCATCCTCGGTATTTATTTTTACAGCGTGCTTATGAGGAGCAGGGTATGAAATTCCAGGGATAATGCACCTGCTGACACTGGATTTGCGTCACCTTCTTCTGGGCTGAATATAGAATGCATTCCAGATAATTAATTTAGAGAAATGCAGCCTGCCTGTCACTCTGCATTTCCTAGGCAGTGTTTCTAGTGCACTGGATATTTGATCTGCAGAATCTGATAGGGGAGACAGTGTGCAATTTTTTGGGTTGGGTGGTTTGGGGTTTTGTTTTTTTGCTTTTGTGGAGTTTGGAGAGGGAGTTTGAAACTTAAGGAACCTTACTTTTTTTATTTATTTACATTTTAAATGCTTAAACACGTTCCGAATCTCTTTTCCCCCTCACATACATGCATGTTACCAAATCCTAATTTTGCATATTCATAATATTGAACAACCCAGTAACACTCCTGGCTTTTTCTTCCCTGGCAGTAGTTGACAAAACTTTCAATCTGTTTTAAGTGTAGCCCTAATTCTACAAACTTTCAGTGCAGCAAAGCCTTCTTTAATCATTTAAGTCCTGGATGAATACTTTATACTTGCTCTAGACCACCTCTGTTAAAGTGAGTTTGTTTAACAAAACAGTCACATTAGAGATCCAGCAGGGATGTTCTAAGAAGTCATGAAAAGACAGAATGAATCCCTTTAGGAGTGAATTGATGGGTGGTGGGAAGAGTGACTGCTGAGGGCACAGTGTTTTGTGCTTTGATGGATGGAATGCTGATGGCTATCCCAGGTTTATTGCAATGGGGACGGCACAGGAGTTAGATGTGTTGTATTAGGGACCAGAGATCTTTCATGGGTGATCATTTATTTATTTATTGTACCCGTTTCTGGCTATCCTGAACTGAAGGATCCTCTTAGATAAGCAGCAGTACTGAAGCTCATTGTGAATCAAAGCTCAGACATAAAACAAAAACGCTGACTGGAAAACACAAGAACTCAGCGTCAGCCTGAACGGTTTCTTGGGTCTAAAATGAAGTTGTTGCCTGATTTGCTAAATTCAGTTCTGCATTCTCTACACTTGCCTCTTATAGTAGCAAAGAAAGCTTAAAATAAATTGCTTTAAATTATCCTCAGGTAAGTGACTGAAGCAGAATACCTGTAGGATAGAGATGCATTTAATCCTTGAGGATGGATTGCTTTCATTATACATGCAAGTAAAATTGTCACCACTTCTGTTTTTTCTCATTAGGGAGGACCATTTCTACAGCTGCAAAATACTGAAAATGGAGATAGGATAGAAGTTAACAGGATAGCTATTACAAAGGTGGCTGTTAATGTTTCAATACTTTACTTATTTACCTTCCCTCTTTCTGAGGCCAGCTGAGCCAAATCTTTAACATTTTTCACTTTCAGGCTGCAGTTACGGGTCTTACTGACTCAGGCACCTACACCTTGAGGAACCCTGAGGTGTTTGGGATAGCTGTGACAGAATGCAGTCTCACAGCTGTTTGCCTGAGATGTGCAATATCCATAGCTTAGAATTGACTGAATGGGGATTTAAAACAGACTGACTGTTCCATTTTCAATGGAATTTCTTTCCATAGGGTGCATTCTTACCTGCTGTGCAGTGCATATAAAGCCTGTGCGTTAATTACACGTCTCTACAAACCCACTGTCTTCTAAAGGATTTCCCATACAAGAGCTGATGTGAAACTTCATAAACATGCCTGAAAATGAAAGACAAAGGTGTGTAATATAGATTTTATAGCATTGTCACTGTGGAGCTCCTCTGGCTTTTCAGAGAGAAACCAGAGTAGGCACTGAGTACAGAGCTGAAGATTCAGGACACTGAGAACTCAGCTAAGGAGGAGAGTCCCCTTCTCCCTGCATCACTGGAGCAGGCACACTCTAAGGATGCTACAGCTTTCATCTCTTCTGTTCCTTTATCTCAGCCAGTGACTCATACTGCAGTGCAACCAGAGGCACACATTTGCATCACCTATCAGCTTATTATTTAGGGCAAAGTAATTGTTGTTGGCATCTTAAAATACCCCACTGAGTCCTTCAGACTTCGTTTATGAAATATTAGAATTTTTCTTTGAACCAAATCTCTTCAGCCTAAATCAGCTTAATATACCCATGAAATCCCCCTGGCTCTCTTATTAATGTTATTTCTAATACTCTAATTTTTGCTCTGCTGGTTTTGTAACAGCTGGCAGGGTGTGTGTTTGCAAACCCAAATCTTGTCTGAAGGAGCATGTCTGCAGCATCAGAAGAGGAAGGTAAACAGCACTTGAACCTTGCAGAACTTTCCAGCCTGCCTTCGGTCTGAGATTGGCTAATGGAATACATTGCCAAAATCATAAAGAGATTTTCAGCAGGACTGGTAGGCTAAGAGCAGAAGCTGTGATATTTGGGCCAAGTGTAACCGTGAGTTTCCTCAGGAAACTAGAAAATGCTTTTTTTCCCATCTTGATTTCTATGTAAAAATCATTCTTGATATTTAAGTTGAACTTACCTTGCTTCTATTTTTGCTTGAAAATTAGGATTTTGGAATCTTCTGTTCACTGAATGTATGAAAACTGATTTTCTTCTAAAATACATATTTTCATAGCAACTTAGCCTTGCTTTTGACAAGGTTACTCTGATTACACCCAGTCTATTTGATGAGTTTTATTATACTAGTATCTGCAGGCTACAATTAAAGGGATTTCAGAACTAATTACTTTCCCAGATAGTTTGCTTTCTTAGTGAATAACAGAGAGCAAGGCCAGCAAACGGGAGCAAGTAAGAGGCAGAGCAGGCACAGCAGCAGATTTCATTAAGTGTTCACATGAGTAGTGATGTCCAACGTGTTTCTACAACATTTCAGAAGCCTTCTGCCTCAAATATGTTCATTCATCAATATCCAGTGAAGCTAAATCCACCTCTCAGGACGTGCTGCTCTTTGGCAGGGACTGGATCTCATAACAGTAAAATTCTGCTGCAACACCGAGCCTTTTTATCTTGTCTTTGTTATCTTCTTGAACTCCTCTGACCGGCCTAGTGACATTCTGCCAGTCAGCAGCTTTCTACCCAGCATATTTTATTTCATTCTCTCTTAAATTCTCTTTAATACAAATGGAACCATTACCAGAAGACCCACTCCTGCCTTTGTATTAATGAAGCAAGTTGGGGTGGGTTTTAATGTTTCTTCCCTAATTGCAAGAATTGTTTTGAATTACCTTAATATAATTGTTGTGAACATGTTCATTTACAGTTTCTAAATTTTTTGCAATGAAGGGTTTGGTTATTATCAGTTTGATAATGACCTTTAACTGCACTTCCACTTTATTATCAGACTTCATTTAACAGTCACTTGTTTGGCCACTTTTTTGGTTTTCTCTGCCGTTCTCTTTCTCTCAGTGCCAAGGAAATAATAGCTATGATCAGACAAATAAGGATGGTTGCAAGTGAGTGGCACCTGGTGAAGGTATTCCAGAAAACAAATCGATGGGGAAAACCCACAGTTGGAGCTAGGCACTCTATTGATTGCTAACTTGTTCCTTTCCTCATTTGTGAATTTTAATTTAAAGGTCAGTGTAGGCTTTTCTGTTTCCTAATTATAAGTACATGAACACCAAAAGCCAAAATTCCCTATGATCCTCCTGTTTCCACGTTTGGGAAAATTAAAAAAACCGTTCTCAGAACACTGGTGTGAACAAGCCCACCTTTTTAACAAGCAGCATCACAGTGGCTGAGCCATCTGGTTTTTGAATTTCAGGGGATGTTTCTGACACAGGCTTTAAACTGCTTTACTGGAGAGCACAATTAATACCACATCACAAACTATAGTCTACTAATGTTTTTGTAGATATACTGGAAATATCACCTGTTTTGGCCACAATACATTAGTTACTTAGTAAAACAGAACTGCAATCTCGAGACATGTACAAAATAGATGCCTGGAAATCTAGGCATTAATGCTGTTACACTGAAGGCAGCATTTAATAACTGCGGAAGGCTCAACCCAATTAATTCTATTAACCCAGAAAAGTTGTGTCCATATATATCTTAACTTCATGATATGGATCATATCTTCAGGATCCAAAAAAGTTATTAGTAATATTAACAGGGAAGGTATCACGGCTGATCTGAGTAATGTCTGTTGAAATGACTGATCTTTATGATTAGTTGATTTGGATTTTCTGAAAACTCAAGCACAGTTATTGACATCTTTTTCACACTCTTCCTGTCTTGCAGGGCTCTTCATGGCCTTGACACACTGCAGGATTTTCCCTGAATGAAAGAAAGCTTGGAATACAATTGAGGTGTACCTGTATTCTGTCTTCCAGGTAACACTCCTGCTTAAAACAACAGCCTAGTCTGTACTCCTCAGCCTTATGGTATAAAATGAAAGCTCTCACACTGTATTTTGTCACAAACCTTAAAATCACTTATCTGACATAACGAATTGTGCTTTCATCTCTGTGGTGTTTTAGGAAAAGATTTAGGAGTATTAGTCATATGGTAATTATTGACTGAACACCCAAATTGCAGACTTGTAATGTGTCTCTTCGTACATCACACTGTATTCCTTCTGTACCCACAGCCCACTATGTCTTTTCATCTGAGCTGCTACTGTAGTGTCGGTGCCTTTTCAAGTGCTAGTTGCATCATATCAGCAAGCTGAAGTGGACTCCAAAGAGACTTTGCCTTCTGTTTTTTAACAAAACTTTTATTCTATTGAAATCCAAAAATTCATTATTTGACTTCATAAAGACTTCTCAAGTGAAGAAACGTGACTTTCTCTGGTAGGGGATATTTTTTAAGTCTTTACTTGCTTTTCCCCCAAGGTTATTGGATTGTACTGCAAACACCAGCAAGCACTAATATGCACATTCTGTATAGGTGGATACAGAACTAAATGATAACAGCAGAGCAGTGGCAGAGTCGGCAGCGGAACCAGGCCCTTCTCTGCTCTCTCAGCTCCACTGCATTTTCCTTCACAACTAGGATTCATGTTAAAATCACTTTTCTGTCATGTTGTATTTGTCATTCCCTCCCCCCAGTAAAAGACAACAGGCAAAGCTGGGATTCAAGTACAACCAAAAAGTGCAGGTGTGTGGCAGTCAGTGGTGGTGCCCCAGAGCGCTGTCTGTCCGTCCAGCAGACAGCAACTCGGAGAAGAGGGGGCACTTTGCACATACACTTCTACCTGGGTAACTTTCTTCCCAAAGGCCCTACACAGCTTAACCCTCCTAACCCTGAGAGACAGTTCAAGATTTGTTTTTCTTCCCTGGTGTTTGATATGCAGCCCTGGAAATGAACTGGGAATTCAGAGAAATGCAGCGAGGAAAGGAGAAACACTTCCCTGTAGTATGAGTCAGGACACAAAGGTCTGTGTCTCCCAGCTATTTAGTTTTACCAGAGCTAAATGTTTCAGATCACAGGACTCTGAGCAGTCTGTAAGAGGCCCCTTTGAGAATTTATCATCCATCTAATACATGAAAGAGCTACTTGGCTAGGAGATATTGCAGGTATTGTGTATTTAGATGCACTCAGAGTGCTCCCTACATGTTCCTACATGTTCCAGCTGCCACACAACATCACTTCAGTGCTAAAAATGACCAAGTGCTACAGTCATGCAACCATCTCGAACACACATGCCTGTGAAAGGACAGTACATTGTCTGACATCCAGAGCTCTTACACAACATGGAGGAACCAGAGAGAAGCAGCTACTGAGAACACAGATATTGGTTAATACTACTAGTGAATGACTACTCTAATAATGATAATACATAACACTTGGAAGCTTACTGTGTGCTGCAGAGTGCTAACACTCAAACCAGACAGCTCAGATGACAAAATTCATAATCCTACTTTCTCTTTTCTTTTTCTTTCCCCAAGGGCTCTAGTCAGAGCTACTTGTGGGCCTTCAGACTCATTACTGCACAAAACACAAGGCTCTGCTACCTCGTTAATGAACTGAGGGCTGTAAAGAATATCCCAGTAAAAGGTTCCTGGAGACAGAGACATCAGATCTAAGGGTTAACTTACAGCATAAATCCACCACTGACTGAAACTCTTACAGTGTGCAGCAAGTAGTCTATTTTTATGACTTAACCTTTACTGATCTACATCTGTTAATCAGCTCTATACTATGCAGATGGTATTTATGTTTATAGAGGTACAACTGAATGACCTTGGTGCTAACACTGCAAGATTTCTGCATTCTGTTTTCAGTGCTGTTCCTCGACGGTGACGTCCTCACCTCCTGGATGAGGCTCACTGATGTATTTGCTTCCTGCTGTGATGGGACTGTTGCTGCAATACAGTGACTCAGCTAATATAAGTTATTTTCCCTGTAGAAGGAACCAAAACATAGGATATTCTGTAAAAATATACAGACTCAAAAGAAAATTCATGGCAATTGCCCATAAAATTAGCTAATTAGTTTCAACTACTTTGCCTAAATCTGTGAAAAATCTAGACTTCTTGCAAAATATAAGCACCTGACTTTTCCTGTCGCTCTCATTGCCTTGTATTTAGTATTAGTAGTTATCCATAGATTATGGAATGTGAAGAAGCAGATTATGGAAAGCACTTTGAGCCCTTGACAGAAAGTTAAAATTTCTGTGCATATAGGATAAATACTAATATTACTCTATAAATTACATTTTAAACATTGAAATAAAACTCTCCCCCATAGTTTTCATGGTTGGCAAAAATGGGGCTGTCTCACAACTAACCATCACCCAGGACTCCTGCTGCAGAGGAACCCACCCATGTTTGCACGAGTGCCCTGCTTGCTGTAGAAACAGCAGCTGCTTTGGGAGGAGGCAGTTCTCCTATGTCAGTGCTCTCCTGGAAGTTGTCCTGCCAGCTGCCAGAATTACTTATTTCCTTATTTACTGGGGGAGGGAAATGGGTCTACCTTGGGCATCTCTCCTGGCCCCAACAGACAGCAGAGAAAGAGGTTTGCCCTTGGAGTGATGCCCATGTTTCTAGGTCAGAGCCAACAAGTGAAATAAGACAAATGCACCTTGAATAAGTACTGACATCTAGTTGTAAGAGAAAGTCCTCCTTAAGGGTTCTTACCTCTAAGTTCCCATCTCATGACGTTTCATACGTCTTTCTTCCACGCTCTGGTTTGACTTCCACGCACAGGCTGTGACAGTCACTCCACAAAGGGGCAGGTAAAATTAGGGTCTTCATCCCAGAGCACTGCAAAGTGCTTTGAGTTAAAATCTAAATATAAAGTATGAAAGTGAACAGCTTAGAAGGAACTACAACCACGTAAAGGTTGTGGCTGATTGTGGAACTTCTCGATATATAAGCTTTGGGGAGTTCCAAAACCTATTATATTACTTTAAAAAGCTCTAATTTTTTAATCCCTATGAGATAAGAAGTATTGTGTAAGGAGGAACAATGTAACTTTGTTTATCTATTGTATATAGTAGTTTTATTTTATTTCAGACTGAAAATAACAGGAAAAGGAATATTTTAGCACAACAATTTTGTAAAGGATGGGAAAGGGGATTATTACACAAGTCTTTAAAAAACGTATACCATTTCTGAGTGTCAAATGTCAGAGATTACTTCTTGTTCTCTCTCAGTTCTGTAAAAGAAACAGAATTAATCTCTAAACCCAAAAATGGTTCTAAGAAATCGAGTGCCTAAAGCACAGTTAGCCTTAGAGTGATCTGAACACAGGATTAGTGCAGTGCAACTGCATGATGAGATAGCTGTAACATATCAAAAGTTTGAAAGTCTTCCTGCTTTTCCAAGACATTCAAATCTTGATAAAGACCTAAACCTGTTGTTCTGTCTTGCACATTTATCTTTTAGCCCTATTGATTTCAAATAGCATATTGGAAAAAAAATTTCTTTCTAATTTTCGTTCATTAATGATCTCTGAAAGGAGTACAGCACTTAATGAAACAGATAAAATTTAAAAATTGATGTGACAGTTTTAAGAGTAGTTACAGCACATTAGCAACCATTACTTTATGATTTTAATTCACAACATCGTATAAACATGTCACTGTGATGCACCAGTCTTCATGACAACACCAAAAGATATTGGGTAGATTGGCATTATATTTTGTGTAGCTGTTTCCAGATATTTTTAACAGGGAAAATCAAGATTTGCTTTTAGGAAGCACTACAACATGTATTTTATGTCCAGATGATTATTGGTTGGGTTCTACACCAAAGAGTAGAATAGAACACGTGCTTCAGACTGTGCTGCAACGTTGCTTAGTCTATGTTTAATCCAGCAAGTCTGGGCTGGAACAGAGGATTTTCTCAATTGTCTTGTGAAATTGGGGCCCTCTGAAATCAGCTGTTTTCTCTCTAGTGGGCAATGAGAGCAGCTGCACTGCTTCAGATGGTCATACATTGACAGTGGTGCAGCCAGAGGAGCATTTCAGGGCACAAGGGAACCTTACACAGGCACTGCTTCAGTCTGTACAGAACTCTCTACAGAACAGGTTTTACAGGACTAAATTTCCTTAGCTGGCACTGCACTTACTCTGCTTAAACAGAAAATGAAAGTTACCTGATAACAGCAGATACACTGCACTGTCATTTCTTGTGCACTCGACTGCACAGATTTAAGCACGGATTTAGCCCAAAGGTACCAGCAAAGGCACCGTCAACTCCAATGCAAAAGAAGTGTCCCTTCTCTCATGGCCGTCCCCGGTGGTTCTGAGTGAAGACATTCAGGCTTTCAAGTCTCTGTAAGGGAGAATCTGTGTAAATTCTGTATTTGTGAAAAGAGAAGAGGATCTTTTTTTGGCTATTCATTGAAAAATAGTTTGTCCAATTCACATGGTTTTACACACATACATGGCCAGGCTTCGCGAACGAAGATTTGGGAAGGGCTCTCCCCACGATTGCTACAAGCGCGCTGGTGGCTAAAAAGGCCAATTCGAGACAGACAAGTCTGGTTACAAAAGGCACAGCAGAAAGACTCCCCAGGTGATATCAACAAGATGCGATTCTTTCTGCACTGTCTCTTCTCCTCGAG
>JAWWES010000200.1:0-24804 GCA_035583135.1 Lophotriccus pileatus | reverse complement strand
CCTGACTCCTCAGGCTATAAAGTAGGTGTGAAGAGGCCTGCGAGATAGGCAGATGTTCCTGTCCTCATGCCCTTTTACGGAATTCCCCATTGTGGAGGAGGGACTGAGCATTCCTGCCTGGACTGGAGAATATATAAACTGGGGGTTTCTGGAACCCTTTTACCTCAGTCGTGGGATCCAGAGGAAGACTGCAGCTCACTGCTCTCAGCTAGACTGAGTCTCACTGCTCCCAACCAGACTGCAGCTCACTGCTCCCAACCAGACTGCAGCTCACCGCTCCCAACCAGACTGCAGCTCACTGCTCCCAACCAGACTGAGACCACCACTTTTTGATCGGACTGTAGCAGCTCTCCCACCAGCAGGTTTTCTTTGGACTCGGGGCAGGGAGGGGGGCCCGGGGGGCACGACTTTTGTTCATGCCCCGGGGTGCTGGGTTGTACATTTGGGTTTTGTGGGTTAAAACCAGTTGTGTGTCTCTGTGATCATACTTATTGTGTTCTTTTAATAAATTGTTATTCTGACTTGTGGTCTCTCTTTTGAGTTGAGTTCATTTCCCCTGCTGGGTAACTCTTAAACCAGCACACTTGGTAAGTCACTACTCACAAAAGTAAAAAATAATGTATGTAAACAAGAGTTGTTAGTTCTTTCAATGTTGAGCTTGATCACTATAAAATTTCTTTGGGGATTTACCAAAATAAACTTGAATTCAGCTCAAGTGAACTTTTGGTGCTTTGAAGCTATATGGAAGACTTCATCACAAAAATGCACAAATTAAGAAATCCTGGTGGGCCTTGTACTGTTAACAACAGTAAACCTGCTACTGAAAGGTTTGGTTTCAGCTCACTTAGATATGTTAATGTACAAATAATTTTTTTGGTCTTTAATTTAGAATGTATGTTGAGTTATCAGTCTCTTTAAACTTCTGGTAAACTTGCCGTAAGCAATATTATGAGTGCCTTCATATTTTAGCAATAAGTCATTGAATATACAAATTTTTCCCCATATAAAAATACATATCTGACTTAAATAACCTCCAGCTTTTCTCCAGGCAGCTTTACTGTTTCTTATTGAATTAAACAGAGGGCTGAGACATGCTGGTGGAGCACAAGGCCTCTTACAGCTAAAGAGCTTAGCGCCTTGCAAGTAAACAGTTTAAAAGCAGCTTGTCCAAGAAGCCTGATCCCTCTCCATCATTCCTACCCAGTGTCTGTAAAGGAAAGCCTGGGGAGGCTACTTCAAGAATTGCCTGTGGTATATGTTTCGAGCAGGTTATGTCCCTACTATAGCCCCCACTCCCATTATCCCCGCTCAGATGTGCTGGATGGACAAGATCTGTATGGAAATTAATGCATGATTTTTTCCCCATCTGTAAGAGCACAATTCTCTTCAGAAAGGGATGAGGATATTCAGGCATACCTTTCTTCAGCCAAGCCACTGCTTGTCCCTAAAACATGGAACCAACCTTCCCTGCCTTTTTCTCAGCCATGTACTCTTGAATGGAAACTTATCACTTGTCAAAAGAAAAATGCTTAAAATAAGAGCATAAATATGTTTTGCAGGTTGACAGAAACTCACCCTAACCATCTTTTCTAAGTGGTCAGTGTGGCCACTAAGTACAATGGAGAATCTGGACTTAATCCATCTGTTTCGCTTCCCTTCCTTTCCCCTTCCACCTGAACATCACCTCCATGCTCTGTGCTTTGCTGGCCTGGGGCTCCTCTCTGCTCCTGGGGCAGCAGGCAGGCCTGGGAGCCCTGGAGCAGCTGGGGCTGTGGAGTGCCAGACTGGGGCACCCTTTGGTGCTGCCAGGATTGCAGCTTGGACAAGTGTCCTCTGGGGAAGAAAGGTGGTTGAGCTTCTTAGAGTGTATTGAAGCACCTTTTGCCTTTTTCCCTTAGCTTTGTTAACCCCTACCTGGCAGCCTTTGCTCGGCGCTAAGCCTACACGCCCGTCTGCTCTTCTGGGCCGTGCTGCCAGCTCTTAGGTGGGATGAGGCCGATAAGGAGGAGCCTACTTCTGCAAAGCGTTTTCAGTTAATGCTTAGGAAGAGTAAAACTCGCAGCGTGTGGGTGAGTTGTTTTGCTCTTGCTCTTGCTTTCTTCCCCCCCCGGCCCTCCTCCCCGTGCTCAGCGCTATCGCCACCTCTCTCGGCTGGGACGAGCGGGGGCCGAGGAGCCCCCAGCGCTCCCCAAGCCTCCCATCTCCCCTCCCGCTCCCCAGCCGAGGATGCCGCCGCTCCCCTTCACCCCAGCCCTCTCTGCCCGTCCGCCGTGCACTCACCGGCAAAGCGAAGAGGACGGCGGGGAGCGGCTCCAGCACCTCCGGCACTTGGAGCAGCCCCGGCCGGGCCGGCGGCGGTCGCTCCCTTCGCCCTCCCCGTGCGGTGTCCGCGCCCCGGGCAGGGCAGGGCCTGGGCGGGGTATGGTGCCCTGCCCTGCCTGCCCTCTCCCGCCCCTCCGCGGCGGGGCTGGCCGGGATTGCGGGAGCTGCTGAGCGAGTTTCCCCCTTCCCCGGTGCAGCGGTGCCCGATTGACCCGGCTCTGCGTGCCCGGGCTGAGCGGCCGCACACCGCTCTGCTCCCTGCGGCTCTGCCGGCTCGGCTGGGCCGTGAACTCCTGTACCGCAGACCTGGGGGAATCGGAGGTTGTTTCCGTCTGCAGCGGGGAAGCCGCCCTGAGGGTGACCTGTTCATTTACCTGAGGAAACACCACGAGATCAGAAATCGCATCTCGGTTTGGGATTATTCCAGCGGCCGATCCAGCCGTAGGCTTGTCACTCTTGTCACTCTTTCTCTGATAACGAGCATGTGTTCTGAAGGAGCTTGGTACGTGTCGTTTCTTTTAGTGGAGCTGCCTTACAAAACTAGTTCAAGACCTGGAAAATCTCAAATATGTAACATATTATCTCATATGTTAACTAAACTGATATTTTTGTGACTTCCATAGGTCCAGCAGATCTGCTCTGCGTTAAACGTCACACAGGGTTTGGGGTTTTTTCCTAAGGAAAAACAACTAACTAAATATTTTTAATTTCTTTCTGTAAGATCATGTTTATTTTTGCTTCACATCTAAAAATGTTTAGAAAAGTGTTGTGCACAACTCTCTGCATTCAAAGGGATTATTTTGTTACGTAAGTCATGAAGAATTCGTGCAGCAATGTTTTTGCAAACAGCATTGTTAGGCACTTAGTAACTTCATCGTCTGTGAAACTAGTGAAGAGTAATCATAAACTTTGCTCAATTCCTCCCCACCATAAGCAAATAAGAAAGTACAGGAAATACCCATGTTCCGGCTCTCTATCTGGGAGGATAATATCCTTTGCCAAAAAGTGCACCTCTGTCAGTGAGGAAGTGTTATAGCCATTAACTACTTCCTTGGTGTTACTAGGGCTCTTTTTGCTCTTGAATTAAGTGTCCCACTGCAATTATGATAAAAACGATTTCTTAACACATGGCTGCTTGGGTCTTGTCTTACGTAGACATTTGGTCCTGCAGGTGGTCAGAACAATCTTGTGCAAGAACCTTCTCTTTGTCAGTGTTAGGCAGTACCTGTAATGTGCTTGAAGGTGTCAAGAGAATGGAGCCAGGCTCTTGGTGGTGGTGCTGAGCAATAAGACAAGAGGCAATAGGCAGAAAATGACACACGAGGAAGTTCCACCTGAACATAAGGAGGAACTTCTTTACTCTGTAGATGACAGAACGCTGGAACACATTGCCCAGAGAGTCTGTGGAGACTCCCTTACTGGACATATTGCAGAACCTTCTGGGCAGAATCCTGTGTCATGCTCTGGGATGACTCTACTTAAGCAGGGAGGTTGGACCAACTGTGGTCCCTTCCAGCTTGAACCATTCTGTGATTCTATGCTGAGAGGCTTTATACTGGAAAATGTTCTGCAAGAGATGAACATCCTTTCTTGCTTGTGCCTGTTACACAGTTACTTGAAGAACAATTTCTGTGCTACCAGCTTATGCTTACCCACTACCCACTCAATAATATTCAGCTTCACTTCTGCAGCAGTTTCATGCTCAGTCTCCCTTGCTATTACTTTGATCCTTGTGGGTCCCTTCCAACTCAGAATATTCTGTGTGAAATGACCTATTGGCTACGTGCAAATAGGTTTTAGGTAGGCGTTTTGGAAAAACACTGTCAGTAAGTTTCATATAACACGAACTTGCAACTGCTCTGTGTCCTTCTTCTCCTTTGGACCTCTTCCATCTAGACAATGTTTTCTGCAAGCACAGCCAGAGATGGCCTGGAAGCCTTAAACCTGTGGTGCAGTGTCACTGTGAGATGTTCCTGTCTCCCAGCAAGCAGGTCCTGTTCCAAACAGGATTCAGCTAACATCCTTTAAAATGTCAGGGACTTTGTGCTGTTGAAGTTAGAATTGGCATTTCCGCTTAGATAGAAAGGACCAAAGCAAATCACAGAATGGATCAGGTTGGAAGGGACCACGGTGGGTCATCTTGTCCAACTTCCCTGCTGAGTCAGGGTCATCCCAGAGCGCATGGCACAGGACTGCATCAAGATTGTGAAGGAATATTCCCAGGGAGGGAGACTCCACACGCTCTCTGAGCTCAGTCACCCCCACAGGAAAGAAGTTCTTCATGATGTTTAGGTGGAACTTCTGTGCATCAGTTCCTGCCCACTGTCTCTTGTCCCATTGCTGGGCACCACTGAGCAGAGCCCAGTCCATCTTCTAACCCCTCCCTGCAGACACTGACAGACATGGATGAGGTCCCCTCTCAGTTGTCTCTGCTCGAGGCTGAACAGCCCCAGCTCCCTCAGCCTTTCCTTGTAAGGGAGATGCTCCAGTTCCTTCATCATCTCCCAAGCCTCTGTAGGACCCGCTCCAGGAGCTCCATGTCTCTCCTGTCCTGAGGAGCCCAGGACTGGACACAGCACTGCAGACACACCTTACCAGTGCTGAGCAGAGGGTCAGGATCACCTCTCTGACCTGCTGGCAATGCTCTTTATAATGCACCCTGGGATACCATTGGCCTCCTTGACCCCCAGGATACATGCTGGCTCAGGGACAGCTTGTTGTCTACCAGGATCTGGTGATGGACTGAAATGTTGTTAATGTCTTAAACATTGTCAAAATCATAGAAAGACTTCTTGTCAAACTGCAAGGAAGCAAATGCCTATCGGTGACCACCATGACCCCACGGAAGCCTGACTGACATTTGGACCGTGAAGGGAGACTTGAGATAAGACTATTGTCTGATCATCTCAGGTGTGAGGAGAAGCAAACAAGGCTCAGGAAAGAAGAATGTCTGTGCTAAGAATCCTCCCTAGCTGAGCTTCATGAGTGGTGGGGGAGAAGAGTTTTGCGGGTATGGTGGTAAAATCTCTCCACACCAGAGTAAACCTTGCCCCTCCAAGAAGACCATGAGGGCATGGGACATTCATGTAGGAGGCAGCTGAGAAGGGGGTCACAAACCATCAAAGACCCCCAGAGCACCCCCTGACTCATTTCTGAGGCCTTCCACCACCAGAGGACTGCACATGGTCCAAGTGAGGTAACAAATCCAGAGCCTGTTGCAAGTGACTGCAAAGCTTTCCCCGCCCTGGGCAGGTGCCTGGCATCTCCTGAATGTATATTAATCCACTGGACTCTGTTGTGTGGAACCCTCGCCACTGAGAAGACCAGAAGAACTGGACCAAAGGACACTGCTGGGTTTCACAGTGGTGATACATTTTCTATTTTAATCTCTGTCACTTTCTTTCTTCCTCCCCTACCCCCCTTTTTCCTATTTCTTTCTCTCTCTCTTTCTCTGCCTCACATTTACCATTAAATAAAACCCATACTATTGACTTTGGTATCTGGTGTTGTTTTCACCTTAATTCAGACAGGAGCATTTCTAATAATTTTAGTAACTGGATAATAACAGATCCCCAGGTTCTTCTCTGCAGAGCTGCTTTCCAGCAGGCCAGCCAATTAAAATAAATAAGATAAATTATCCCTTCCTGCGTACAGTGTTGCAGGAGAAAACTGAGGATGGGATGTTGTACACCAGGACTGAAAGAGGTACAATTGTTATTAAAAGGAGCTTGGGGGATGTGCCTCTGTTGTCTCATGCTATAGAGCTCTGTATTTCTTTTGAAATTGTAACTTGTGTGCTGTGAGGCAAAGTTACAGAAGGTGCTGTAACATGTCTACTAACAAGTTGACATGGATTGAGGCCTATTTCAAAGCAGAATTTCAAAACTCTCATACAAATTTGGCAGGCTTTTCAAGACTCCTGTTATAAACATTCAACGCGGAGCAACAGGCTATAAGTGTTTGTCAGTGTTTGGGTTTAACTTTGTTTAAATGTCCATTAAATTGCTGCACGACCTCTATTCATGTTTTTAGTTCTGCAAATTAGACTTTAGAGTACTGCGAACAATAAATTAAATTAGATTTTTAATGTAATGTACAGACTGATTTTTATAATAACTGATGACCAAATAAACTAATCTGCCCATACATGTGAATCTTTGCAAATTCTTGTTGGTGCCCAGTATATTAAAAGTATGTGATAGACAGCTAAAATTTGTGCTGGGATTGCTTTTCTGTATTTTCTTACCATTTTCTTCCATTGATTCTTTTGGATGCAAGCAATCTTCAGTTACCAGCATGTATGTGGAATAATTGTAAGCTTTATGGGTTTAATGATATGCATGACTTGCCACTTCCAATGCCCATAGACTGTTAAGTTATTCTGCATAACTTGCCATATGGGAGATTGTTTAATGTCATTAAAGTCACTTAGTGAGTTTTTTTTCTCCTGTTTGAAAAGCTGCCACTTGAATTGTTTTTATTTCTCTCTCTCTTCTAGTTGTGTCCCTTTTCATACTTATTGTAATATTTTACCTTATTGCAATTAATAAACTGTGCTTTTCTCAACCCACAGGTTTTACCTTTTTCCGGTTCCCCTCCCCATCCCATTGTGGGAGGGAGTGAGCAAGTGGCTGTGTGGTGCTTTGTTGCCAGCTGGGGTTGAACCATGACAAAGCTGTAAAGCATTCTCTGCATGTGGCAGCAGACAGTATGTTTTTACTGTCATCTTCTGAATAAATTTGCTTGGGAATCATTGTCCTCTGGAACTGATAATGAGCTGAATAAAGAGGCTCTTCCCCGCTGACTCTGCTGCAGAACAGGTGTTTTCCCAGTCATCCTGTTGTTGGTGTGCAGGGACTATGAACGGGGAAACTGTAAAAAGCTATCCCTGTGAGTTGGTGTTGACACTGGATTCCAGGGTTCCTGCCTCAAGATCTACTTATGTCACTGTACAAGCACATGCCCACACACCCCCACCAACCCCTCTACCCCATCTTCCTAACCTCCTCCTGCTCTTGGAAAGCAGCAAAATCAGCTCTGCACTGTGATGGAAACACGTTCCCTCTGCAGTATGTTTGCTTACTGAACAGTAACAGCTCTAAAGTAACTCAGTTCTTCTGAGATCCAGGACCTAAATGTGGCTCTTTTAATGGTGGAAATGTTTCTGCTTGCTTTGTTGGGTCAATATTTGTGTCTCATTTGATGTGAAACATGAAGTGGTACTTTGGTAGAGGGACCGAACTCCATGAGTTAGTTAGGCAGAACTCAATTTTACTCAATTTTTATTTTAGGATTTTATCCTGGAGTAGAGCAGTAGAAACAAAGACCATTGAAGCTGTAGCTAAGATATTGCTCATTCTTTGTATTGGTGTGGATGTGCTTTAGGTAGAAAGACACAAAGTGTAACCTTGATTTCAAAGAAATTCATGGATTCAAACTGTGGCTATTCCTGACAGAGCACAATAAACGTGAAACTGTGTCCCTATAAAGATTCAGACTCTAGGATTGGACAATTAAGCCAGTGTTCCTTAGTCTCAAATCAAACATCGTCTGCACAGCAAAACCTGACGTGCAATACGTCATCTGAAGCACATTCTAGGCATGGGCAGAGCTGAAGGAGACACAGGGGTTTCAGCCACACTTGTGGAGCCTCCATGGAAGCTACAAATGCTTCTCCATGAAGGTCACATCCCCTTTCCCTCAGGTCATGGCTGAGAGGTCAAGGCAGGCAGGTTAAGTCTAACATGCTGGGTAGACCAGGAGCTCTGTATTGAGGCTGTGACTCTGACTTCACATTATGTCCTGGTCTTTGACTTTGGACAGATTACGGCTCTCTGTTGTCGGTTCTTCATCTGTTAAGAGTTATTTTGTCCTTAGGAGATTGCTTTGATATCAACGGAGCAATAGCATTGCTGTGTAAACATGGAGTATTTATTACATGGCAATTATTCTGTTGCTGTCTTTAGTATAGGCTGGTTAACAGAGGTATAATTGTATATTCTAGGTTACTCAAGTAAAGGGAACAGTTGGCTTTGCCTGTTAAGGGTCACTGTAGCTTTACAGTGCTGGGTGGCACAAGGAGTTTGTACCATTATGTTCTGAAGAACATATATCTGTTTCTGTTATTAAGAGCCTCAAAAATATGCAAGAGCCAGCTGAGCTAACTAAAACCTTTATTTGAATAAAAGGGACAGTTCACCTGCCAATCCCCAGTGAGGTCTCTCCACTTGGTCGAGGTTACAGCCTCTTTTATCTCTTGCCTGAATCGCAGGTCCCTCCCCATTCCCCTCGTGGCTGAGGGACTTTGGGGTTACAGCCTTCCCAACACGGCTACAACGTGTCCCCCATTCCATGGTCATGAGGGGAAGGGCCCCCAGTGTTTCCCAAATGGAGGTTTTCCAACCGATCCTTTGCTGCTGATAGATCCCCTTGTTTCTGGGCAAACTGCACTTGTCTGTAACTGATAACTGAGCAACCAGGAACTTGTCACTTCCCACCACCAAATGCAACCACACCACAAATTTGGCAAGAACATCTATTTATTCCTAATAATTATGTCTGGCTTGGTTTTTGAATGGTGCAGTTGTGGCTATTGTATTCTCTTGAGTAACTGAGGAATAAAACAGAAAAGACAGCTAGAATTAAGACTTACCTTTGCTAATCAGGCTCTAATGTTTTTTGGGGTTTGTGTTTTTTGGTTGGTGGGGGGGGTTGTTTGATTTTTTGTTTTGGTTTGTTATGTTTTCGGTTTGGGTTTTTTTGTTTGTTTGGTTTTGGTTTTGTGTGGGTTTTTTGTGTGGGTTTATTTGTTTGTTTGTTTGTTTTGACAGTCTAAGAATGCTGTGTTCTGAGAAACAGAGCACTGGGATGGACATGTGGAATTCCTCTTATAATACCAACACATTGCATACCTCTAATCTTTTAAGTGCAAGTCAATATGCTACCTCTCCTTTTGGGTGGTCAGTGTTCCACCTAGAGGTCAAGCACATTCACAGAAGAAAGTTAGAGTTCCTGAGAATATTATCAGAAATGATACTTATAGTCTTAGAAGTCTGTGATGCAGTAAAGTTTCCCTGGAAATCTGAAAACAATTGTCTTCAGAAAACACTTGAGAATTTGGCTGCTGTGTGACTGTGAAATTGCCTGATTTTTGTCTTGCAGATTGTGAAAGGCATTTCTCCTGATAAAGAGGGAAATTAATTCTATTTTATAAACGTGTTCCATGTTTCTTTATGCTTATGGTGGGTGATTTATTCTGGAACAGGATAAAACACTGTTGTCAGAGAACCGGAGTAGTAAAGATAAAACAATCTAGATAAGAAACAGCTTTCTAGTCCTTCAAAGGTCTATATTGTGTCACAAGGGCTGAATATGTGTCAGCCATAAGCAAGAAAAAAAAAAGATAAAAAGAAAGAGAGTGTTGCTGTTTTAAAACTCCTTGGGTTCTGGAATAGGGGAGGAAGCAGTGTCTGAAGGGCAAGAAGAGTGCCAGACATCCAGACCTTACTAGAGGCAGAAAAGTTTGCCCATTCCCTATACTGATCACCAGCCTCACAGTAAATAGTAGCTGAATTATTACACCCTAGTCTCTCAATTCCATCTTTCAGGAGTCAGAATTGGAAGTGTGTCAACTTAATTGCTTTGTTTGCTCTGTACAGTTTGGGTGAAAGGAAACTCGTAGAAGTGTTGGCTGAAGGAACATCTTGAGGTCATGCAGTGCAGTCTCCTGTCACAGTAGCACTGATGACACTCCTGGATCTGGCCAGTGCTGGCTTTTTTTAGCCAAGTCTTGAAAGATTCCAGGGATAGGGATTCCAGCACCTCTCTGTGTAGGTCACTCTAGTATTGCACTACTCTCCTAGTGTTAAGTTCAGGCACTTAATAAAAGACATTGTGGTGCAAAACATTAAAAAGCATTATAATTGTCCTGTGAAAGGACATGATTAATGACAAATAAATTAACCAGATTCAATTTTCTAACCCAAAGTCAGTATTTCCTAATCAAGTATTTCCATTTTTCCATGCATGTCTGTATATATGCACACACAGTTGATCTGTTCTGGTTTCTGCAGTGGAGACCAGTTTATTTTTTCTCAGACTAAGTCAAGAGACAAGAAAAATCAGTTTCCAAAGCACGGAAGCATTGTGGGAGCTTCTGAAAGGAGAAAACTAAAATTACATTGTTTTAAATGACGTTTGAAAAGAATGTAAACACCTTGGTGGGGGGAATTGTTTGTGCTTTCTAGTGTGGTTTTGTGGTTTGTTTGTGCTTTCTAGTGTTTAGTCGCCCATCTGAGTGGATTATTCTTGTTAATGCTTCTGGTAAGGGCAGTTCCAGCAGACTGGCAGGAGGAGATTTGCATCTCTGCTTTTGATCTTCCAACAGTTGGCTCTGCTGGAAACATACGTCCAGAAATGCTGTGCTGGACTTCAGATTGTTGTTTCCCACTGTATTTATTTATTTATGATGCGTGTCAAGTGAATGTTGGCTTTACATTAGTGTAATTGGCAACACAAATGTTACTTATATTCTTGCCTCCACACTGTAACTCTTCAGGCAGGTAATTCTCCATGAATTTTAAACAATAGTGGCCCACGTGCTTGTCTCTGTGGATGAATATAAGGTAGCCAGGGAGAGGACTCTGCTGTGCTCTAACTAATTCTACCTGCAGGAGATGGATCTTTTTCTAGCTGGTGCTGAAAGGCGAGGCTTGTTCCCCAACAGACACAGATACATAAGTGCTTTATCAGTGTGTGAACCACAGAGCTCCTTCTGGCTGTTAAGCCACCCATACAGCCATATGACAGTGCTCACAGGTCACCATCTGGTGCTTTCATTTTTTAAAAAGTCATTTCTATCTGGTTTTTATTGATACTAGAAAACACTTCATGTCCTGAAAAGCAGTCTGGGGGAATGTGTAAGCTTGAGAAAGGATTTTGACAAGGAAAAATTAAGTAAGTTTTAGATATTTAGGGGAGTTATTAAGGTTTGGTAACTGTGTTTTGTGAAGGAAAAATGAAGATTTTTTTCTTCAAGATAAGAGAAACAAAATTAGTTTTTTGTGGCCCTCTATATTAAAGGAAGGTAGAGGAGAGAGGAATGCTTTGATTGGTTCTCCTTGGCAGGGTGCCAGTAGCAAGAAGAAAGTCCCTGAAGGGACTCGGAGGAGGTGAAAGGAATTCAGTTTCCTTGACTGACTTCAGTAAAGAGAAACTGAATTGGTTTTGAAAGTGAAGTTGAGGCTTTAGGCATGAAGAGGATGATGCAGTTGCTTCACACCCCCCATGCTCCCCTGCTTCGCTTCATTAAGGAGCTTTTGAAAAACCTTCTGTCTTGAAAATTGCAAGATGGTCCTTACCCCAGGAAGCTCAGCATATAATGGATATGTGTGTTTATCTGCACGATACATACATGAAGATATATCCCCATTCCTGTTATGTCGTCATGATATATTCAGAAGTACACCTCTAGCGAATTATACGGACCTGGCAGGAAAGCTCACTTACCTATGATGCGTTGCATACTGTTCTGAGATGGTTTGAGGAGGAAGGAAAGTGGCTGATTGCATTTCCTATAGAACAGTCCCCACAAAGCCTGAGTTTTTCTTCAAGGGATTCGGGAGCTCAGTAGTCTGAGGAAAATAAAACAGTGAAACAGTTTTACTTGTGTGTGTTGAGGAGCCACTCTCCTCACAGTCCCTCTCAAAGTGACCAACTATGGTGTTTTATAGCAATATTCTTGGGGGGGGAGGGCAGTACAGAGAAGACTTCAGAGATTTTGTTTGTTGGTTTGATTTCTTTTTTTACGTAGTTAAGATGACTCTCAGCAGACTGTTCCTGAACTGTACTCACAGTTTCTTATCCCAGCAGCTGGAGAAGTTGTACCAGTGAAAGGTTCTTCTGGTCTCTATGAAGGAAAAAATCAGTGCTACTCATTCTGTTGATGCTGAGAAACTCACTGTGAAGTTGAAAAATGTAATTTTCATTGACGTGATAAATAATGCCCAGTGAAAGTGTATGTAGTGTGGAACTGAGTGTCTTTGTATAAATGTATGGCTTTGTATATATGTGATGTTAGAAGAATATGATCCTGATTTTATTTCCACATACATATTAACCAAGGATGTAGTCATTCTTTCCCTGTTTTGCTTTTCCCCTCATAGTATCCTATTTTTCATATTTAAGTTTCCTTCAAAGCACAAAGTATTTCCTTCAAAGTATTCAGGATAAGAAGCAACTATTAAGTGTTTGAATTACTTATTGCAAGTCAGTGAGTGTAGCTAACGTTGCTGTACAATGTATTTACTAATTTGCCAGTAGTGACTTACCTCTTCTTTTTCATTCTGTTGATTATTGATTATTAATTGTATTCTCATTTCTGCCCCATTTTTAGAGAGATATGTAAAACCCGTGACAATGCACTCATTTCTGGAGTGGTTTTATGTACACTGGTCAATTTGCCGCTGTATTGATACTATGAGGCTGATCCAGGCCTGCTGGGTGAAGCTGGTACAGCTGTACTGATGAAGAATACACTTGAGTTTGCTTCCCAGTTAAAACCTCTTTGGGTTTTCCTTCAACCAAACCATACTTTATGGTGGATGTAGGAGCTGGATTCAAGCCCATGTTTTTTTCCGAGTCATAAAATCATAGGCACAATGCTCATCTAGTTCACACCTTGCAGATAAGTTGTAAAAACTAGGGTCCTGGCCAGTAATTCCCTGTCACTTTCTCTAAAACCAGCCAGGGTTCTGGCTGTAGCTATATGTGTGCCATCTGATGTCTTTGCATTCCACCTGCCTATAGATTACCCTGTAACATCCTGCAATTCTTGACTGGGTTTTGTATTACCTTTTTTTTCCTCCTGTGACACTGGGTAATGTTTCTGTACTTTCTACTCTGCTGAATTCTTAGAATTCAACACCCTACTCTGTTCAGATGAGACCCCCCTGCAGAGCTGCCTCCAGCTCTGGGGTCCAGCACAGCAAGGACAAGGAGCTGTTGGAGCAAGTCCAGGGGAGGCACAAAGAGGATCCGAGGGATGGACCAGCTCTGCTGTGAGGAAAGGGGAGAGAGTTGGGATTGTTGAGCCTGGAGAAGAGGCTTTGGGGCGGCCTAATTGTGACCTTCCAGTGACTGAAGGAGCCTGAAAGAAAGGTGGAGTGAGACTGTTTCCAGGGGCCTGGAGTGACAGGACAAGAGGAACAGCTTCAAACTGCCAGAGGGCAGGGTTAGATGGGATATTGGGAAGAAATTCTTCCCTGTGAGGGTGGGCAGGCCCTGGCACAGGTTGCCCAGAGAAGCTGTGGCTGCCCCATCCCTGGAAGTGTCCAAGGCCAGGTTGGACGGGGCTTGGAGCAACCTGGGCTGGTGGAAGGTGTCCCTGCCCGTGGCAGGGGGTGCAATGAGATGAGCTTTAAGGTCCCTTCAAACCAAAACCATTCTGTGATTCCACTGAGTGGGTATGAAAGCATTCATATTGAGTTCCCATGCTGTGAAGATACAACAAATTTTATCTACATAGTAGTTTGCCTTTAATTATTTTCTGCTTGAGATAGAGATTCTACCCTTGCTTACCCCTCACACACACATGCACTTGTGTGCATACAAATAATTCTCTATCCTACCAGTTCACTGCTCCATCTTCAGCTCTGGTAGAAGCAGAAACTTATGAAGACAAGTTTTCTGGTTTTAAAGTCTGGTTTAGACTTTAGGAGGACAAAAATATCTGCCTTTAAAATTTAAATCTGACTGTACGTTTCAGAAAGATTGTGACAACGCTGTTTTAAGAGTGATTTTGATACTGTTTCTGTCAATAGCATAAGGCAAAGAAGGCTCTTGGAAAATGCCATTAGATGCAAATTAAGCTTCAAAGCATGTTTTAATAATTCCTGTGTTTTTAATTGACTGTGAACATCATGAAACTCTAAGTGGATTATACCACAGCATTTGGGAAATGCTGTCGGGATGTTCTTGCTTGAGGTTTTCTTTTGTAGAGCACAATATTGTGTCAATACTGATTTTTCTACATGTGCTTGTCTTTTCTCTCAGGAAGTCAGGAACACTGTAATTGTGGTTGCTGCATTTTGAAAATCATAACGTGCTGAAATTGCTTCACTTACAAGAATTGGAACCTCAGCTGTTTTTAATTTATCTGAAAAGTGGAGAGAATGTTATTCTAAGACAGAATGCAGTTTTCGTTGCTTGGTGAATGAGTGTTAGTGTGACTGGTTTTTAGTGCAGGGAATGTAATTTTTTTCTTGTTGGCAATTTGTTTCCCATAAACCAAGCCTTAAAGATATGTCATCCAGATGACTCAGCTAAGATCAGGCTGCCTTTCTTGTAAGTGCTTCTATAGGCTTTCAACTCTTATATTTGACTGGAAAAAGAGGAGGAAATCCTTTTCCTCATTACTTAGAAAATATTGGATTTGTTTGTGAAAGAGTTTGAATTAAAATGTCACTGGACTTACCAGAACAACTCTAATTTTTTTTTTTTTTTTTATGCTGGATTTTCTTAAAGAAAGCTCACAGATATTTTCACTGAAAAAGTGAAATCTGTCCACACTAAGAATTAAGGTTAAAGCCAAAATGCCTTCCTAACAAAGCCAACAATTTTTGTGAGGAACATTATTTAATACAATCTCTGAATTATACACTTGCCAGAAAAGATGCTATAGCTGCAGCAGGACTTAAGAGAAGCACTCTGAATTTTGAAACACTCTGTAGTTTCAATAGTGTGATTAATGCAGGATTTAAACCTTGAACCACTTAAATTGTGATTTTCTATATTTCCTTGTTACGGTTTTTGCTTGTTTACTCTGCTGTTATAGTTAAAACACATCCAGCCTTTCAGACAGAAGAAAGACTATGTGCATATTTTTGAGCACCTCTAAAGCATATGCTGGAAAGTCACAAGAGAAAATATTTGCTGGTTTGAGTAACTTTCATTATTATCTAGTAGCTGCTTTTTAAAGTAAGGTCTGCTTTTGGAAGTTTTGGAGATTGTCATGGGTTGGTTTTGTCACTGGTGGGAGTGGGGGTTTCATATCTTGTGACATGCATCAGACATGCCCTTTTTGAAATATAAGTTATAGCACAGTTATCCACATGTTCAACAAATACAGCCTGAGATCTAGCAGTCCTGTGCTTGTGCTTAATGCTTGGTTTGCAACCCAGTACTCATTTTTCTGATTAGAATTTTGCAGAGGCTTAAAAACCCATCTCAAACATAAGAAGCTTGGAAACAAGTAACAGCTCTAAGAAAAAAAGGACTCTTTGGCTGGAGTCCTTGAGGTGGATCCAGCATATTTACTCTCCCACTTACTTTTTTTTTTTGTCATTATTACCTTGGCTCTGAAGAAGTAATAAAAGGAAACCTGGCAGCCAGAATGGAATATCTGTCTTTTAATTTTCCATTATGCTATTTGTGACAAAGGAATAAATGTGTCATTTAAAATGCAGCTAGATGTGCCACTTTGGGACGTGGTTTAGTGGGGGACTTGGCAGTTCTGGGTTAATGGTTTGACTTGACCATCGTAGAGGTCTTTTCCAACCTAAATGATTCTATGATCACACACTTATGACTTGCCAATTCCCTAAGGGAAGAGGAAAAAATCTCTAAGTGCTGCTGCCATATGTGTGGTATTTGACATGTTTCATTAAAGCTTTTTATGGACAGCAGTTGTGCAAAAGGCATCTCAAGGAACCTCAGTGGCAGGTTGGCATCAACTGCATTGGCACTTTAGGGCACTTATGTAGTTGGCCAAAACTTGTATTTGCAGTTTGCATATCCTTTGTAGAAGATGTATAAAAGAATACTGAAACAGAAGCTGATAAAAATTCCAAATCCCTTTGCAGTAGTATTAAACTACTTCAAAGGAAAGCACGAGTTTCAGCAGTTCTCATGATTAAGGTTATTTTGGAATTTTTGAAGGGAGAGATTGTTTCCCCTTTGTTTTTGCAGCAATCTTAGAGGGAACATGAATAGCTCTAAGGCTTGGTTTTGGCAAGCATTTTGCATATTTCTTTTACAAGTGTTGTCTTTAATAATAGATCTCTTAATGTCAGTAACAATCTCCTCTCGGCGGTTCCTCATAAGCTTATCAGGAGTGAAAGATGATGAATGCTAAAATTCCATATGTGGTACATATTCCAAACTATGTGTGTGTTCAGTGTGACTGAAGGTGACACTAAAACTCTGGTGACAGGTTTCATTTACCATGCTTACTGGTTCTTACACAGCTTCTTGAAATGTGGGAAATTTTTCACAGACATATGTGTTATACAGATATAAATCCACTTTTCACAGTGATTTAGGGCTCTTTCCAGTAAAATAGATAAGTTAACTTCAGGGTTTTATAAGAAGGAACAGGTAGCATCCATGTGTCTTGACTGCATCTGGAAATTGTTATAATCATTATTTGGACTAATTTTCTTTCTCTATGTTATGAAGAAAAGAAGAGCAATTAGGCCACCCAGGAGGATCTGTGGCAAACACCATGAATTTTACTGTTGAGCTGAAAAAAAAGTACACTGACAAATGCCTTATACTGTTGAAAAATGTAAAAAAAACCCCAGCACCAGAAACTGTTGCAGTGTATACTGATGCTGTTGTATACAAGATTTGGTGTTGGTAGAATTCGTTGCACTCCACTGGTTTTAATACTCTTCCTAAAAAACATTGTGGCCTGGGTACAAAACCTATGTAAAAAATAGGTGATAAAAAGTCTCCTTAATAATTGCAAGATGGATTCAAGGAGAAAGTAGAGCTTTTAGTGGAAGTTTAAGTGCCTCTCCAAACACTTTATCCATTTGTTTTTGTCTTCTGCTGCATGTGCTGTTTATTATTTTGCTTCAAAAAAAAGTTGGTCTCACCTGTGCACTCATTCTTGCAGCTCTGGGGTGGAACTAGGAGTGTCCATGCATGTCGTGTGTTTCTGAGCACAGGCATAAAGGGAGTTCAAGGTGAGAGCAGCTTTAGTTGAGCTCAGAAAGGCATTGCTGGAAATAACCAGCACTGTGCTCATAACTTCTTTCTTCCCCTTCCTTTGCACTTCCTATTTGTTTCTCGGCAGTCACTCTGGTATTTCTTTGTTAATACAATTAACGTTAATGTTGTCCTCACAGAAATTTCTTTCAAGACAAAGTTTAGCAGGAGCTTTAAAATGGAAAGCATTCTGGAAACAGAGTGCCATGAAGTGCAAGAAATAAGTTAACATACATAAGCCTGGCCCGGGGACAAGTTTATTAGATATAGTACTGAAACAAAGTAGAAAAATATCAAAGGGGAAAAAAAAATCTACGAGACAAAATCTAACTATTTGTCCATTGCTCACAGGTATGCATTTGAACATTGCTACCTTTAATGTATCACGGGCAATGGGTAGCAAAATCTTATATTCTTTCTTCAGCTCTTCTGTCTCCATGTGAAACTTTATCCTGCTGTCTTCCGCCAGCCAGACCAGTTTTGGGTAAATGTTCTGTGTTGCAAAGGGGTGTTTGAATAGAAAGGGTAATATATTGTTGACACCTCTGTTGACACCTTGTGTGGACTTTCCTCAAGAGCAGAGGCAGTAACCTCTGTGCCCGGCTAATGCAGGTGAGCCAAGAGCTTCTGTCACTGTAGTGACATTTATTGCTTTGTGCTGAGAGGGTTTGTTAAGAAATCCTCCATAAGGAAGGGTGAGAGATACCCAAAGCTTCTTCACGTAGAATCATTTAGGCTGGAAAAGCCCTCCCAGCCCATGGATCCCCCCTGTGCCCATCCCCACCTTGTCCCCAGCCCAGAGCACTGAGTGCCACGACCAGTCATTCCTTGAACACCCCCAGGGCTGGGGACTCCAAACCTCCCTGGGCAGCCCCTTCCAGTGTCTGACCACCCTTTCCACAGAGAAATTCCTCCTGATGTCCAACCTGACCCACCCCTGCCATAACTTGAGGTAATTTCCGCTCACCCTGTCCCTTGTTCCCTGAGAGCAGATCCCGACCCCCCCCCCCGCCGCCTCCCCCCATCCTGTCAGGGAGTTGTAGAGAGTGAGAATGTCTCCCCTGAGCCTCCTTTTCTCCAGGCTGAGCCCCCAGCTCCCTCAGCCGCTCCTTGTATGGCTTACATCACCCTTCTACTTTCCAGACGTTGTTATAAATCTAGAATATTTGGAAGCCAAGATTGTTTGTAAGTGTTGTCCATGCTTTCATCGAGCACGTTAACAGGAATAAATTGCCTGACTTTTTCTGCCACAGTGCTTTGGGTTTCCCCATTAAAGCACAGCTATTTCCTTCCTTAGAGAGCTCCAGTACCATTGTCTTCCTGGAGACTTGAGTGTATGGCTATGAATCAAATTAAGAAAACAAAAGAAATGAACCCTGGGTTTGCTTCCAGTGAAATCATTGTGATCCTTTGATAAGAACTAATCTATTTTACTAATAGGTTTAGATTTAGTGGGTCACACAATGCAACTAACAGGAAACATGAAAACTATACTGCTCTGCATAAATTTAAGGAACTAATAATAGAGACCTTCAATTTATCTAGAAGTCTACTAGAAATGGCTTTGAAAAAGGAATCACGAATTCCATCAGGTCTTTATTAAGTACCAGTGTAGTGCAGCACTCTGCACCACAGGATGCTACTCTCATTTCTTCTTGAGAACTGTGTTGTGTCCTGGGTAATACAGCCACTGTAGTCATAAACAGAAAATTATTGAGAAAGTTCAGTTATAACCAAGAAATACCACAGGTGAATCTGTCACAGTATATAATTAAATCAAGCATATAATTTTCTTTTAGCTGTTTTTTTGCAACCAAGAAAACATCTTTGTTTAGAAGAGAAGAATTCTTCACTTTTTCCATGAAAAGGAATTATTTGGTAATGCTCTGCCCAGATTAGGATTATGTAAAATTTACAGGAGCAAATTACTTGTTTGAAAGATTTACACAATAAATATCTAAAATATGTCTCTGCAAATTGATAGATTCCGATATACACCATGGAACTAATCAGGAAGAATTTAAATAAAGTCATAATCCTGGTCAGGACTGCATTGAAAAAGTTTTGCTGCTGTTGCCACATTTGGAGGGAAATATGCCCAACGCAACACAAACTCTATCTGACTACCACAGAATTGCTGCAGACCCACAGATATTGTCCCACTTGTCCAGGGATGGTGACCATGGCTTACTTAAAGTCTCATTTGTGTGTTGAAGGCTTTACATCCAGTTTAAAGTTGGTTATTCTTCGCTTTTGGATGCAAAGAAGGAGCTTTCTGCCTTTCTTTTTAGAGGGTGTAATTTCTTCCTTTCTCCATATGCCTTACTGTAATAATAATGAATAGATTAGAAAATGGACAAATGATGGGAAAAAAGGGAACTGATTAGAAAATGGACAAATGATGGGAATAAAGGGAATTGAAAGAAAGAAAGAAAACCAGAGGAAGCATCAAGGAGTAGAAATAGAGTAATGTGTAAGGACTTGCTGCTGGTGGAGTGCCATGGGCAGCCCCTCATCTCCACCTGAGACACCAACACTACAGACTTTCTTCTTGTTTGCTTGCCAAACCCAGTGCAAAAATTGCCAGTCCAACTCCCAAAATAGAATATGGCTGAAGATTACTCCCAGGCAAATTGTGCCAGGACAGAAAGGCTGGCTTCAGCAAGCCCTTTCACCCAGGAAAGAAAGCCCGTACCCTCAGTATCTCAGGTGCAGATGATGGGCTGCCCAGGGTCCTCCAAGGACAGCAAGACCTTCCTGTCTTGGGCCCAAAATTTTGTCTGGGAGTAATTTTCAGCCATATGCAATTTTGGGAAGTGGAACTGCAAGTTCAGCACTGGGCTCCTGCAAGTGAACAACATTCTTTCCCCTGGAAAGAAAGCCCTTAGCTGTCGTGGGACAGAATGCACATATCCCCAGTGTTTCAGAGATAGATGATGGGATGCCAATGCCAGGCATTAACCAGAAAGATCTTCCTTTCCTGGAACTTTTGGCTTGGGAGCGATCCCTGAACATAATACATTTTGGAGGTGGTCTCCTGGAAGAGAATGACGGTTCTTTCCCATAGGAAGGACACGGTGTAACCCCAGTGTATCAGGGAAAGATGACAGGTTTCCCATAGCAGGTACTAACCAGCAAGACCTTTCTGTCCTGGCACCTTTGTTCTGGGAACAGTCCTTGAATGTATACAATTTTGGACGTGAAATAGACATTTGGGTGGCGGTCTGCTGAAAGAGAATGACAGTTCTTTTGCATAGGAAGTAATGCACTTTGCCCAGGAACAGTGTTCTGGCAGATTTGTATGAGATCAATCATTGGATGTTTCCTATTTTGAGGTGGAAGTCACATTGGTTTTGTGATGTGGTATAGTTCCTTTCTGTGTCACGGTAACCATTTTTGGATCCACACTTTTTGGGTGGTCTTGGTGAATTTAATTGCTTTTCTACTCTACAGTGCTATTGGTTTGAGCTGTTGAACCAGTACAGTGGGAATGTAAAAGCCGGGCTATTGAACCATTTTGTCCTGGTGATTTTAGTGTCTGAGCATTTAATGGTAGGGTTTGCATTTGGATCTTTACTATGTGAGACTGAAGGACTATGACGGAATGTAGAGCTGTGAAGGAAAGTGCAGGTACCAAAGGTGTTTCATGTTGTTCCGTGGGTGCACTTGAAGGTGCAGCCAGAAAAGTTTGTTCATTTGACACTTTTGTGAGCTGTATTTTGCCAGATAGTTTCAATTTTGTAGCTGGGCTCTGCTAGAGGGAAAACACTGATTAGTATATAGAATTGGGAAGTTCATGTTGCCATTTGAGTGTGGTGCAAATAAGAATTTGCACATGAGAGAGGAAGGTCAGCAAATCTTTTCTGTTCTGGCACCTTTCGTTTCAGACTGGTGACTAAACGTTTTCATCTTTTGAGCTGCAATTCAGGTGGTTGTTCCGTGTGTACACCGTGCCATCTGGTGGAACTCTTGAATGCTGACACTGGGGAACGTCCACGAGATGGTGCTGTGGACTTGGGAAAGACGTAAACGCATCATGGTTCCCTCCAAACCATGTGAAGATATAAAATTGAAAAAAAGTCCTCCACTGCCCCCAAGGACAATGTGCCGACAGAGAAAGGTTTCACTGAATTGACCTTCCATTTGCAAAAGTGTATTCATACAACAACCTCCCTGCCTGAAAACTACACACCCAACAACAGCGCACTACACCAGAATCAAGTGACACTCCCCTTCCTCTCGGCAGCCTGTAAACTACACACCCAACAACAGCGCACTACACCAGAATCAAGTGACACTCCCCTTCCTCTCGGCAGCCTGTAAACCGCGCTCCCCCTGCAGCGCTTTGCACAGTCCTTCTCAGAGGGAAGCACTACACAATTTCACAGCTCGCAGAGGCCAAAGTGTCCATCTGGCTCTCGCTCTTCCGTGCGAGCTAATTGTGCACCACACCTCACCATACACACATGAGCTCAACAATTAGCACCTATTCACCCACCAAAACTTACAAGATATTCAAATTAGCCCACCAATTAACAAACAAACACCAGGCAACATGATATACAGAAATTATATAACCCTAATGTAGTACCTAATCGTATAAAGTACCTAATCAGCTTGCCAAACAACACCCCTGATTGACACCTAATCACACACCAGTTGTCCTCAGATATGCAAATAATCCTGCAAACTATCACCTAATTATGCACACCTAACTGGATATGCAAATTAGCCACAGAATTAAAACTGAACTCTACAAAGCCGTTAGCACCCAATTACACTGAAAAACAAATAACACCTAAAAAATGTAAACCAAGTAACCCAACGACACCCTAACCTACAACACAAATAATAAAAAAGCAATTAAAGAAGCCACACTTAACAAGTTTTGTTAAGTTTTTAAGTTTTTTAAGCAAACTCAGAGATTGTTTTTTATGTTATGAAAGCGTTATCTTTATTCAATTTAGTAACAATATTGTTAGAAAATACCCTGCTTGTATGTAATATGCAATTTCAATTATTGTTAAGCCTTCCCCCTAAGCTCACTAGCCCTGTTAGTTAAAATTTATGGCTTTTTCCCATCTATTCTGTGTCTCTTTACCCATATTTGGATGTATTCTCCATTTATAGACATGCCTGAAACTGTCTTAAATCCTCCCAAATTCCACACATTCCATGCCCTACCATATATAAAGCCAGCTTTCCCCGAAAATAAACCCTTTTTGTTCATCTTGTCTTCACGCAGTTTTGTGTGATTATTATACAAGGTGAATATCCATGGTCTAAATATATTAAGGAGATGTCACAGCTATCGCCTCTGATGTCCACTGACTTCTCAGGTGTACCACTTAAGTTTGTCTCTTGTTCACCCAGATAGTCCATGCAATAACAGCTGCAGCCTCCAACTGTGGCTGCAGGCAGCCCCTCTGGATGGTTTGCCTAAAGAAAAGTGACACTTTTGCAGCTCTGCGTCTGGGTGACTTTGTGTCTCAGTTTAATGAGACTGAAGTGTTTTGCTAAGGAGGGTGAGTTATGAGGAAGATCAAGCTCCTCCCTTTAAGCAATTGTAAATCCAAAATTAAGAGGCTCCAACTGAGGAAGTATAGAGAAAGGAAAAACTAACAGTCCTTTATTAAAGGATACACGTGTATTGGCAGAACAACAAAAGATCACAGAAACAACAAAACAATAATCCTGTACGCAAAAGCGTCCCTCACAAAGGAAACAGTTCAGCACTTTCTGCCTTTTGGTGCGATTCCAACCGCGGCCGGCAGGGGGCGCTGTTGGCTCACCGAGGGAGCACAGTCCCAGCGCTGGCCGGCAGGGGGCGCTGTCGGGCTCTGGCAGTCACCGCCCCAGCCCCGAAGCGGAGATCTCCTCCCACCGAGAAGGGGAAGGGAAAAGGGGAAAAAGGGGCTTCTTCCCATGAAACTCACACTGTCTGTGGCTGGCTGTGGCCGGGATGTGAGAAATGGATGGGGGCAGTTTTATTTATAAGCAGGAGTTTACTCACGTTAAGATGCCTGGAAGCTGTATTGTTTGGGGAAGCTGGAGAGTTATATAATAATGACCACTGCTGTTTCTCCTTACTGCTGTTTGCAGGCCTACCTGCAGCTATAGGTGGCTGGTTTTGTTATAATTACCTGTGTTGTATAAGTGCTAACTCGAGAAGATTGTAAGACAATGGGCCCAGCCAGTGCTCATTATCAAGGCACCACATGGCCAAACGACTTAATTAGCTGGTTAACATAGCTAATAAGCTAACAAAAGAAGAACATAAACCGGCCCTAAGAGACCCAATCAAGCTCAAGAAAAGAGACTATGTCACCTTATAAGGAAGAAAAAGAGCGGAGCTTGCCATGGGAGGAGCGAGGGAGTGGTCATGTAAATCAAGAAACCTTAAAAGGACTCGTCCCTCCCATTCTCGGGATGCAAGGGTTGGGTACCAAAACCTGCTGCATCCAACGCACTGTAATTAAAGTTCTTTGTTTCACTTTATTTAGCCATTTTCGAAATTTTATTTAGAGATATTTCTCACAATAGCATGAAAACTGTCTCTTGTAAAAGATAAATGAGGCTATTCCACATGACAACACATTTTTCCTCACCAAATCCAACAGCTGTAACCTGATAACAACAACAACAACAACAACAACAACAACAAAGTTAATTCACAAGTCAACCCCACACATTTTTATTCATTCAGAATTTAAAACAGTGACTGCACCACATAATCTTGTTTCTTATGCTTTGCTCTCTCCCCTCTTCTTGCCAGTACAAAACACATAATCATGCCTGCTTAGAATCTGGTATATTCCCAGTTCAAGTGTAGAACATGGCAGCATCCAAGCATCCACAATTACCTGCACTGAGACATAAATGCATCATAATTTATCAGTTTGCTTATGCAAAGTAGGTATTACAAATCACACAAATGATAAGAGGAGTGTGTGCAGAAGGTATTTGGGAGATAAAAATCAACGTGGATGTGAGGCAGAAAACATCTTTTAACCTAGAAAAAAAATACCAAACCCCACAGCTGTCTTCAAGGAACTACAGCACGTCAAGCTCAGCTTTGCTTTCGCTTTGATCATCTCTCTTGGAAGGGCTGTAGCTATTTTTTTTCTTCCTATTTAAGCTTCTTCTAAAGCTGGGCTAGAAAAGACTGCACATGTACATCTTTGACTCGAATTTCGTAGAGAAAACAACTTCATCTGAGAGGCTTGTGAGGAAGATGTTCAAATCAGTGGCTTGTGACTGCACTTCCTTACTTGTGTTAGCAGCACAAGTGAGGGCCAAGATAAGAAATTTAAAAGGCTCTGATGTTTTATATCCCATTACTCAAAGTGCCACGTGGAAATCCAGGCTCATAGCCCTCTGCTAGATGCAGGGGAACTAAAATAACATCTTGCACATCGGGTGTCTGGGATGAGTGAGCATATTTGTGAAAACTGCTGTAAAAGAGGCACTGCATCAGGAGTGGTAAAAATCCCC
>JAWWES010000199.1:0-25396 GCA_035583135.1 Lophotriccus pileatus | reverse complement strand
ATTTGAAAAAACTCCGGTAAACACAATTAATCCCCGCAAAAAAAAAAAAAAAAAAAAAAGAGAGAAAGATGTAATTTATTTTAATATTTTAAAGAGGGGGAAATTACATATGCAAGGATATGTGTGCGTAAATAGAGCCGAACGGGGATAAACACATATGCAAGGGCAAAAATGTGCCTATTTGTCAAGGTTTTTTGCTGCATCTCAGTGGCTGGAGGTGGGCTGCAGGGATCTGGATGGGTGGAGGGATGGATGGATGGATAGATGGATGGATGGATGGATGGGTGGAACTATCACCGTCTTTCAACCGGTGTCAATGGGGATTATGTTGATTTACCTCCACTTCCAGACACGTCCAAAAGCAGGTATTTAATTAGAGCTGTGCTGATAAATATTGAAATGGCAGAGAACTGCCTGCTGCCCCCCTCTCCCAGAGCCGCTGCAGCCTCAGTGCCATGGCATGAAGGGAGGAGATGCCGGCTGGGAAGTGACCTCCGGATTATCCGTGGCATCTCCCCCCCACCATGTTTATTTACAAGCTGCAATGATATTAATGCAATATTATTGTTGTCCTTTCTGGCAAAGAGGGGCTTTATTTACGGTGATGAGGCAGGAGACACAGTCTGCATAATTGAGGTCCTGATGGAACCAAACATATGTGAGGGATTTCTTGATTTGATTCCGGGCGCGCGCGCTCCCCGCTCGCCTTATCTCCCTGTCTGTCTTTCTCCATATGGACACATCCATTTATCTCCTGCTCTGTTCCTTCGGAGGCTCCTGCTTCTCCAGGATCCAGGTTTTTAGGTTTTTTTGTTGGTTTTTTGGTTGTTTCTTTTCTATTTATGGAGCAGGCAGAGAAGTCGGTGCGAGCACAGATGGGCAGGGAGGGAGGGGAGGGACAGGGGAAGAGCCAGGAGGGGCAGCCTGGAAGGTGTGGAGATGTGAGAGTGACACCTCCAGGGGTGGGGGGGAAAAAAATGAGATAAGGAGCAGAGGGAAAAAAAAAAAAGGATGCTGCAAGGTTTAAAATAACCCTCTGACAGTCTGTGCGAGTGCAGATGCTTGTGAGCCCTGTCTGGGAGATGCTGAGCTCACCTAGCCTGGATTGCCACCTTGTTTGCATGTCTCTCATCAGTGCAGGTTGATTATCAGTGGATGGCACAGAATCACAGGATCATCCAGGTTGGGAAAAGCCCTCCCAGCCCATGGAGTGCCCCCTGTGCCCCATCCCCACCTTCTCCCCCATTCTAGAGCGCTGAGTGCCACGGCCAGGCCTGCCTTGGGCACCTCCAGGGGTGGGGACTCCAAACCTCCTTGGGCAGATCCAATGTTTAACCAACCCTTTCCAGGAAGGAATTTCCGCAACATCCAACCTGACCCTCCCCTGGCACAGCTTGAGCCGTTCCCTCTCCTCCTGTCCCTGTTCCCTGGGAGCTCCCCCCTCCTGTCAGGGAGTTGCAGAGCCAGAAGGTCCCCCCTGAGCCTCCTTTTCTCCAGGCTGAGCCCCCCCAGCTCCCTCAGCCGCTCCTGCAATTCCAGCCCCTCCCTCAGATTAATCAAACCAGCCCCCCCATGCCCCCAAATCCCACCCTCCTTCCCAGGGAATGTGTCTGGCCAGTCCCTGGGCCCCCCAAAGGCACCGCCATCCCCACGTTGTGGAACCAGGACGGGCTGGAGGGAACTAATTAAACATTCCGTCCTCTCTTCGCCTCAAAGACTCTGCAAACCCAAAGCCTATTGAACATTCAAGCAGAATTCTTATTAATTTTATGTGGGAGATAGGAGAATAATTGCCTGGAAACCTGGTTTAAAGAATGGGAACAGACGGGCTCTTCTTTCCCACTTAATTTGTATTGACTTTGTTATTTTTATTTTTGGGAGCTGAGTGTGATTTTCTCGATGCCGTGAAACGTGTCTCACAGCCCCACTTCAGGACTGGCTGTTGAGGTGGGTTTGACTGGAGCAAATTCCCCTGGATGCAGGTGAAATAGCACTAATGACTACAATAATTAATAATAAATTACAGAAAGCAAATTAAAAGGAAGTTTTAATTATGAATACTAATGAAGAAGATATTAAACAAATCCATTTTTAAAATGTTAATAAAATAAAAATCATTTATTGTGATGATGATGATGATGGTGATGATGATGATGATGGTGATGGTGATGATGATGATGATGATGGTGATGATGATGATGATGATGGTGATGATGGTGATGATGATGATGATGATGATTCCTTCTCCAGGAAAAAACATCCCTAAATCTCCCCAGTTCCAGGAAAGAGAATCCCAGATGGAGCAATACCAGGATAACACGGTTAGCAGCTGATATAACCAAAAAGAGGGAGGGAAATAAAAAGGAAAGGGGTGTGGGGGGAAATCCCTTTTCTGGAAGGGATATCAGGAAGAAGAGAGGAAGGAAAAGCACAACGTGGAGTGGGAGAAGGAGGAGGGAAGGAGGAGGGGAGGCAGGAGCAGCTCAGCGTCACAGCCCCGGTCCCGTCCCAGCGTCTCTCCGACGTTCTCCGGGCGGGAAGATTGGCAGTGACCTTTAAATGTCACTTCCAAATGCCAGCCCCAGCTAAGTGGCTCCAACCCGCGGTGCTCCTGCCGGGCTGGGGGGGGGGGGAATGGTGGGCACAACCCGCTCCCTTCCCACCGGGAGAGAGGCGGGAATGCCGGGATCCTTGGGAGCCCCCCGTGACCACCTGGAATTAAACCTGAGGGGAGGAGGGGGGAAAAAAATTAAAAATAAATCATTCAGGTTTGGTTTTAATTGATTTGGAGTTTGGGTGAACAGGGTGTTCTCCCCGCACGGTCTCCACGTGATCCCTCCAAAAACCTGGATCCCCCCCTTCCTTTGAAGGAAAGAACCGAAAGGAAGTAGACACGGAGACTTTCCAGGATGAAATGGAATAAAATGGGATAAAATAAAGTCACTGCCACGCCGGATCCATCAGCATTTCCCGGGGTGAGATCCCTATCCAGAGGAGAGCGAGAGGCTTTGGCTACACAAATTGTATTTCCCGAGGCAGAGGATTAATTAAAACTATCAAGTGTTCCCAGCTTTTTGAAATTAACTTTGAAAGTGTTTGGGTAATAAAAAAAAAGAAAAAAAAAGCCTGAACAATTAATTCTTTTTTCAGTTCCTTTTCTTCTCCCTTGAGTGGAGGGAAAAGGAGAAAAAGGTGGATTTCCACTTCCCAGATGGTTTTCAGGGCAAGAGGCAACAAGGCCTGTGGGGAGCTGGTTTTTTTATTGGGATGCTAAACCTGGATTTCCCAGGGCCTTGGGCCAAACCTTCTCCTAAATTCCTCTCTGGGAGCTTTTGCTTGGCTTTTCTGGGATGGTTTTTAAGAGGGAGTTGACCCTTCTCCGTCCCAACCGGAGCTGTCCCTGTGGGAAAACAAGAAAACCCCGCTGGGATGAAGCAGCCAACACCTGAGCCAAACAAGAGGAGATGGGGGAATACAAAGAGAGAGGGAAGAACCCACTGGAGGCTTTAGGGACCATCAGGAGCAATCAGGCTCGCCTGGCATGAAGAGGCTGCTCCAAACAAACAGGAGCCGCTGCCGGCGATGGGAGCCGGTGCCTCCTTCCCGAGGGATTCCGGGGGGATTTCTCGGCAGGTTCAGCCGTGGTGAGAGGTAAATTATTCTCAGCCGAGCACTTCCCCGGGTCTTATTTCACGGCCCAGCGACGATCGCGCTACTGATCTTCCAAAGGGGGGGGTGGGGGGTGGGGGGAGAAGCTGATAAATAAGGATGCGGGAACATTCCAGGAGAGACAACAGCCAAAACGCCCCCTCCGGGCGTCCTGCCTGGTGACACGTGGGGTGAAAAGCAGCCCAGGAGCCCCTGGGGTGGGGAGGTTTCACAGTGAGGAGCAGGGGATGCTGATCAGGGCACGCTGGGAAAGGCGGGGGGTTTGTGGGAATAACCCCACCGGGATTGAAGCAAAGCTTTGTGGCAGTGCTGGACTCTTCCCTCTGCCAGTTCCTCCCAAATCTCACCATTCCTGCCTTTTGGGGATGGACCAGGGCATGGGTTTGTCACACAGCTCCCTCCCCGGACCTGCTCCATCACACACCTGCTAAAACCCCCCTTGTTTCACCAGGAATTACAGGGAAGAGATAAAAATGAGCAGCAGGGCCAGACAGGGAATAGAAGGGAGTGTGTGTGGGGATGAGAAATAATAAAAAAAAGAAAATATTCTCCCTAGAGAACCGGTTGCAAGGGCGTTTTTAATTAACTCTGCGTTTCGCTGGAGCTTAGCAGCAGAATTATTGTACATTAAATAAATACCAGTTGATTATTAAGAACATATTTGCCCAGCCTTTAGCACTGCGAGGCCACAGCTGTAACCAGCTCCCTCCACTTGTTCCCAGTAATCACTTATTTGTAAAACTAGGAAAAATGTGGGAGGGGAAGGATCAAAGGGCCTGTGGCTGCTTGGCCAAAGACACTCAGCAGGGAAGAAGAGACTTGCTCTGTCCCAGTTGTCTCCAAGAATAACCCTTCCCCACTGCCAGAGACCCCAAATCAATCCCCCTCCCTTGCAGCATTTCCTCTACAAGATTTGGGCTGGTTTTCCCCTCAGCTGGGGCCAAGAAGCCAAGATTTGGAAGGCTCTGACTCGGAGCCAGGTTTCTGTGCTGGTCCATCACCCGCTGCCTTATTAGCAGCATCAGCCCCATAATTTATAGACTCTTTTCCAAAGGGGGATCATCAATACATTTATTTGGCTGCTGATGCATGGCCAAGCTGTGCACAGGGGCTGCCAGTTTTCTATCAGGCTCCATAGGGTTTTTTTTTTTCCCCCCATACAAATATTTAGCTCTGGCTCAGAATGGATGTGGGTGGTTTTTTTATGCTCCCAAAACCTCTTTCAGCCCCTTCAGCTCCCCCAGGACACAGGGAGGAATTTCTTCCCAACATCCCACCTAACCCTGCCCTCTGGCATTCCCCTTGTCCATAGTCCCTCTCCATATTTCTTGCAGGCTCCCTTCAGGTGCTGGATTTATTTGGGAAAGGCCCTGATCCGCCTTTATTCAATTCCCAGCGCTGGACACCCTGAGCCTCCCCCAAAGCAGCTGGAACTGGAAATTATTGAATCAGGGACAGTTCAAACTTGATTTACCATTGAAGCACAGCACAGAAGTTTAACAGCTTCCCCAGGAACTAAAGAAACCACCTGACAATCCACTTTTCCGCCCCTTGGAGCTCCTGTAATAAAGCGGCAAATCGGGAATTTATCATCTCCCGGTAAATGTGTCCCTTCCCTGCGGCTCCAGGGGAATCCCTGGCTCTGGGTGCAGCTCAGGTGGTGCTGCTGGGGCCTGAGGTGTCCCTTCTGCCTGGAGACCCCCTGCCATCCCAGCTTTTTTGGGGGCACAGGGAATCATCTTCCCCTTCGTATCCCGCCTGGTACGGTCTCATCATCATTCCCAACACTCCTTGGATGCTCTCCAAGGCACAGGAGAGGCTCAGCCTAAACCCTGGACCCAGCCTAAGTGATTGTTAGTGATGAATTAACGATGATAACACGGCCCTGCAGGGCAGCTTTGCCATCGGAGGCATCGGGATAACGGGAACCGGACAATTCCACACCCCGGGAAAGGGGGAGGCTTTGCCGTGCCAAGAGTTGCTGCAGGACCAGGGTGTTTGTTTGGGATGCTGGTCCTTGACAGTGCCTGGAGCTGAATCCCTCCAGGGGGATCCCTGCACCCCCTCAGGAGCCATCCAGGGACGCTCCTCTTTCTTCCAAGCCCACCCTCATCCCTCGCCAGCCCCCGGCGCTGCTGCACAACCAGCCCAGCGAGGAGGAGCACGGGCAGCTTTGCAGGGAAAATAAAAATGTATCTATAATTAATGATCCTCCAAGAACACACGGCCCCTTATTAATGTAGCAATTTGGTGAAACATAATTTATGAGACACCGGAGCTTAATCATCGACAAGATCCCAAGTCAGGCGCCCCGGGGAAAGGGAGGGGAAGGGGAGTCGCCTGCTGTGATTGCACATTCAGAGGACACTTGTAACATCCAGCTCTCTTGGCAGGAGCAAACCCGCTCATGATAGGGCTGGAGATAACCCAGGATGAGCCCGATGAGAGGGAAGGAGGGAAGAGAACAAATCCAGGCCAGTCACAAACATTTTTCCCCAGGCACTGCACTAATGACAGAATAAAGAGACCCAAACCTGGGGGCTCGCCCAGGAAGGGAGGTGGGACCTTCCCAGAGTGGTCCAGGAGAGGGGAAAGGTCGCTGGGTGAGGCCCTTCTTCTCCATCCACTGTAGGTCAGGGCTGTCAGAAAGGTATTGGGGTGATCTGGGGCCATTAACAACTAACCAAACGATGCTCTGTTCTTTACATTCCTGTCTTGCAGATCCCAGGCCCCGTGGCTTGGGATAAAATGGCTTTAGGCCGATGCCCTGTGTGTTTATCTCCTGCAGCACCACAAAGGAACCTGGTGGAAACACACGACCCTTTGCCAGCTTCTCTCCTCCTGCTCTGCTGTTTAAATTCCTTTTAAAAGGGATTAAAAAAAAGAAAAATCCCCAAAACTTCAGGGGAAAGCGCCTGCAGAGTGGGTTTTACTGGATATTTCCCAGAATATCAATGATCCTGGCAGGGCAGCTCCAGGAGGCCTCCCTCAGGTGTGTTCCTGCTGGAAGGCGTGGGCTCCATCCTCCTCCCCATCTCCCGAGGAGCTGCCGGTGAAATCCTTGAGCAGCCCTGGATTTATCCCGGCTTTTTCTGCCTGTGGATTTGAAAGCTCATTACACGGGGTGAGCGGCAAGGCCCGACAGCGTTCCGGGGAGGAGGAGGGCGGGATAATCCCGCCAGCGCCATCCCCAAAAACCAGCCCAGAGGATGGGGAGGGGGAGGGGGAACCACGAGCAGGGGATGCTCCCACTGCCCGCATCCCACCCCCGCATCCCTGCTCCGGCTCAGCCCTTCCTTCCCCCCTGTGCTGGGGTCTGATAAGCCTTTGAGAGCCTTTAAAATGATAATTGCACAGCACGGGATGAAGGCAGAGCCGCCGCGTGAATATTCATGAGCGGGGCACCAGCCAGGCTTGCGGCTTCCAGAGGGATGCGGGTGGTGCCCCTGTGCCAGCATTCCCGGGAATGGGCTGGGCAAGGCATGGCTGCCTCTCTGGAGCACTCTGGGAGACAGCATTCCTGCTCAGCTGCTGGATTTGTCTTCCTGATGTCCCTCTGCCAAGCCCTTGGAGTGGTTTGTTAACACACGGACTCCCAGAGTTCGGGGAGCAAGGGGCAGGATCCTGGAAAAACAGGCAGTGATGCTGGGAAAACAAGGCAGGGCCTACTCCCTGCTGCCAAGTGCAGCCTCATCCCTGGAAATATCCAAGGCCAGGTTGGACAGGCCTTGGAGCAACCTGGGCTGGTGGAAATTGTCGCTGCCCATGGCTCTGAGGTCCCTTCCCACCCGAACCGTTCCACGATTCCACGATTCCACAAACACCTGCACACTCCAGCCCTGGCTCTGCCAGCGCTGCAGAGAAAAGAGCAGCTAATTAAACCCATCTTTGGTGCCTCTGACCCCGTTGCTGCCGCTCCCAGGGCTTTGACATCCACAAAGGGAAAGGGCCCACAAAATCAATTATCCCGAAGCCTGCGCCGAGGAGCCCCCGGGAGCTGCAGTCAGAGCTTGCAGTGCCAAGGGGACTTCCACACACCACTGCCGGCCCCTGGGGGCTGCACAGCGGGCTGGGGGGGATACTTTAATTACTGTGATTTATGTTGCCTTCAATTGATTGAGTCCCTGGAGCTTCGGGAATCCATCAGAGGCAACGGGAGGCATCGACCCTCCGCGTCCGACCTGGGCCGGCATCGGGGGCGGTTAATGAGCAAATACCTCGCTGGGAACGCAGCCAGAGCGTGCAGAAAGCACGGGGAGGGAAGGTCAGGGGCCCTGTGCTGGTTGTCCCAGCCCTGATCCCAGCAGGACCCTCCAGGGTGGATAAAGGAGCCGAGGAGCCAAAAGCCCCTGAGCTCCAGCTCCGTCCCTGAGCCCCCAGTCCTTTCCTCTCTTATTTTCAGTGGTGCTCTGGTCAAGTTTCTCCTCCCTCTTGATCCTAATAAAAATTAAGTGAAAGTGAAATGAAAGCCAAAAGCTTTGGAGGGCGAGGAGGGACAGGAGCGAGGCAATTAAGTTCGGGCCCTTGAAAACGGCTGGCTAATTGTGCCAGGAGTTGTGTATAGAAAAGGGAGCTAATAGAAGCGATTTAATTTGATTTGGGGAAGGGAAGGAGAGCGGAACGGAGCAGCAGAGCTGGGCTGAGTGCTAATGGGCTGGGCTGCAGCTCAGGGAGTCCCTGGGCAGGCACTGCCTGCGAAGTTTGGGATAGAACCCGCTGGCAATAATTCCCTGATTATGGAAACGAGGAGACTGAGGCACCAAGGTGTGGATCCAGAGTAAGAGCTGAGGGTGTGCCACCCTGGGCCTGCTGGGGGAAGGTGAGGGGTGAACCTGCACCCCCAAACCTGCTGCAGGGGGTGGATTTTCATCCTGGATTGGGATATTCCAGAAAATTCCGAGGAAGGGGGTGAGAAACAGGGAGCAAAGGCTGCCTGGGACAGCCAGGGATGTGCAGGAGCACCGGCACATGGATGCCCGAGGTGCTGCCCCTGGCACTGACTAGTTCTGCAGGGAGGAGGGAAAGCAGCAACTCCTGCAAGGAGCAAAATGCCTGAGGGGAACCAGAGAGCTCTGAGGCAGAGCCTGAACACAGCAAAGGAGCTTTCTGATTTTTCTGGAAAGTGCTGCCTGTTCCTGGGGGCAGGAAGGGTCCAGTGAGCTCAGGGTGACAAGGTTTGGGTCCTCATCCATGTGATTGTCCCCCCTGCATCCAGCACAGGCTCCTGGAAGCCCCTCTGCTCCCAAAAAATCCCATCATCTCCATCAGGCAGCGAATTGAAAACCTGGCTGCTGCATCTCCGAGCACATCTGGATTGCTCCTCAGTTTTCAGCCTTTGGGTCTTGCAGCCAGAAAAAATACTGGATCAGGAAAAAAAAAACTCCAAACAAACAAAAACAAGGGAAGAGGGAAGGCTGGAAGGTGGCTCCAGGGACAGGATTCCCCAAATGAGGTCGGGGGGAGGGGCACTCAGGTGATCTTTTATTTATTGTGATCACTTCTGTGTCCAGGGCGTGGACAGAGACCATCAGAGAGGGAGAACAGGAGCACCCATGCCCTGCCTTGGTGCCTCTCCTTGATTATAGAAATCTCAGGCTTTTTTTTGTGTTTTAGGGTGGAGGGTCTACCTGGAGCCTCCTCCAGCTGGAAAAGGCAGGGAAATCGTGGATGTCCCGTCTCTGGAGGTGTCCAAGGGCAGGTGGCTTTGACAGCAGGGAAACAAACCCATCCCAGCATTCCAGAAACACTCCAACAGCACCACAGGGGAGTCTCCAGATTTCAGCCGTTGGGGTTGATCCAGGGGGAAGGAAAAGCTGATGGAAAAAGGGCAGTTCCCAGCCCTGCCAGGCCTGGAGGAGGGAAAAGGGCAGAGGCTCCATCCCACGTCAGAGCCGGGCAGAGAAGATGGAAAATCCAGCAAAATTAATCAAAATCTCCCACAGTTTGGCCTTTTAATCCCCAGGATTCCCCCTGTGCTGGTGTCAGAGCCATCACCACTCAGGCTGTGCCATCCCACGGGGGCTGCCAGTGATGCTCCAGTTTTTCCACCAGGAGAGGGAGAACAAGAACTTGGTGGGTTGTTTTTTTTTTTTGCCTTTGTGACAACATTTCTGCTCCACTTTTCAAGGCTTTCAGCTCCAGGTTCAGTGTCTGACCTTAAACTCGGGGCTTTGAAGGCAAAGTGCATTTAACAGCCCCAGCTGGAGTCCAGGAAAAAGGGAAGAACGCGCCAAAGTGACTCCTGCAAACTTTCCAGAAGGGATGAAAAGCCTCCTGGAGAGAGGGGGGATGAGTATGGGGTGAGCAGAGGCCAGTCCTGCCCGTCCTCAGCCTCACCCCCTGCAGCAGCAGAGCCAGGTGGAGCTCAAATTCCAGCAGAAATGGAATTCTCCCACCTGACGTTCCCTCTGCCAAGGGAAATGGGCGTGGAGTGAAGGGAGGTGAAGCCCCTGAGCCCTCGGGGAGACTCTCCCATGCCTGTGTGTGCCATCCAGAGCATTCCCTTGCTCGGGAATGTCCTGCTGGGTGATTCCAGGGAAGCTCCTTTCCATGCTCTGCCCCTCAGTGGGGTTTCAAAGGTCTTTATTTAATGGATGCTCTGATTTCAGGCAGACAAATTGCCTTTGAACTCCAGGGCTGGGAGGGAGGGAGGCTGCTGGGCTGGATCTGCCATTCCCAGGGCACAGAAACCCTCACAGAATCGCCAAATCCTGCCTTCTCCAGGATTCCTTAGAGCCTCCCACAGCTCCTGCTTCTCTGTGCTTCCCCTTCCCGAGGCTGCTGAGACAAATCCATGGATGGCTCTCATCCCACAGCCTGAGCTGGGATCTGCTCTGATTCTCCAGCAAACCTCCACTCCTGTTCCTGGGGTGGGAATATTTGCTTGGAATGCAATTCCAAAGGCAAGCAAACCACCTCCCTGATCCAGAGGCTCGTTGGGATCTCCGACACGACGGAACCCAGGCCTTGCTTCGCCTGGAAATCCACCTTTTCCCGGGATAACCGAAGGTAACTCAGGGACAATGACCCAGCAGTTCATCCACGTGGGTTTTTCCCCCTCTCCTGTGGGTCACCCTCAGGTTGGATCCCAGCCAGAGCCTTCCCAGAGATTCCTGCACTCCCCTCTGCGCTGCTTCCACGCCTGGATCCAGGATAAACAGGAGCTGCTCTGCTCCCACCAGCAGGAATTGCAGCAGAGGGTAAATCCAGGCCCTGCTAATGGCTCTAATTACCCCCCACCCTTCCCAGCCAGCAGTTCCCAACAGCTGAGCTCGGAGCAGCAAAGGCATAGCAGAGACATCCCCCCTCCCCAGCACTGAATATCCATTTCCAGCCCTGGAAAAATAAGAGCAGGAAAAAAAAAGTAAAGCAAAGCCGCTGCATTATTTAAAAATCTGCTGATGAATAATTTAGTCAAATGAGTCTGTGGATGTTAGACAATATTGCATTACAAAATAAATCAATTACAACAGATATGGGAAAGTGGGGGGGGATGTGGAAGAAAAACCAACCCCAACCCTCCCTGGCTCATTGAAAAAACACCAGGAAGGCAGAAATATTCCCTTTATTAATAAAAAAGGGGAGTTTTAAATAAGAATCTCTTAAAATACGAGGTACTACCGTGAGCATCTCCTCAGAGCCCCATGAGAGGGGGGAGCTTCCTTCTCCCCCAGCAGCTTCTCCCCATTAAAATTCCTCTCCTGTTTTGGGAAAGGTTCACTTTGAACCTGCCAGGTATCCGGGGCTTATGGAATAGTTGAGCTGGTTGTCTGTAAATACACATAAATTAGCATTTATTCAGGCTCTGCTGCCTCACCAGGCCCTCAGCGCCTCTCCCAGGCTGGTTATTTGGAGGTCACCCCCGGATTTGAGGCATCCCAGAGGTTGGGATGTTGGGAGCCCAGCTCCCTGGCTCATGGAAAAGTCCTTGGAAGCCCAACAGCCATAAGGAAACCACATATATATATTTATATTATATCTATATTCCCATAAATCCAGGCTGGCAGCTCCTGGGGGACAAAAGGAATCTCAATTCCTGCACAAATGGGGTTTGGGGGCAGTTCTCGCTCTCCTTGGGGCCAGGAGGGTTTAGGGAGAGAGGGAATTAAGGCTCCAGGAGCCAGTGCCAGGCTGGGGGCTCCTGGTGCTTAATTAACTGCTGGAGAGGAGTGAAAATGTTAAGCCTGTTCCTGAGGAGGGTAATTGGGGTTGGTTTAACACAGGAGACCTTGGAATGTTCTGAATTCCAGCAGGAGGATGGGGGAACTGGGCTTGCAGGGCCTGGAGGGGGTCCCAGCACAGCTCCAAAGGGTCTGATGGGAAGGGATTTGTTCTGGATCTTTCCATTTAAAGGAGCAGGAAAAATGCCTCATTTCCAGCCTTTCTCCATCCAGGAACCAGCAGAATTTCTCCCAGGATGAACAGGAGGAGCCCCCTCAGCTCGTTGGGACAGCGGCTGAACTCATCCCAGAATCCAGGATTTCGATGGATTTCAGTGGATTCTCATTAGTGCTCTGGACTCTCTTGCCCTTTGAACCTCCCAAGCCTTGTTCCTTTACAAGCAGCAAAGGGAAATCAGTTTGATAGATCTGTTTTGTCTCTAATTAATTTGATATACCTGTTTAATCAAACAGAGATGCTCCAATCCCTTCGAGAGGGCTCAGACTCCTCCTGGGCGTGTGGGATGACGCCTCCATAACCTCGAAAATCGGGATGTTTGGAGCTTCCAGCGGACAGGCAGCCAGGCAAGCAGCTCATCCCTGGCCAGGAAAAGTGGGATCCACCCTGGGAAAAAGCATCTCCCACCTGCAGGGACCCCAGGAGTGCTGAGTCTGCAGGTTGGCCGCGGAGAACAGAAGAGAGTCCTGGAGTTTAATTAAAGACAGGATTCTCCCAGAGCTTATCACAAGGGCAGCAAGGAAGGATCTGCCAGGCCTCAAGGTCAACCTGAGCCCTTTACAGCTTCCAGCACGAAACCCTGGACAAGGGAGACAAGGATAAGGGATGATAATCCAGCAGGAAAGCGCCGCCGGAGGGGACGAGGCGTGTGGAGCATCAGGAGGAGAAGGGGCAGCCAAGGGAACAGCTGGGGAGGTGGGATATGGATCTGAACATTCCTGTATTCCAGCCTGGGGGATAACTGATACTGGAAGAGGGGGATAAATGTGCTGGGAGGAGGGATAACCACTGGGAGGAGGGATAACCGTGCTGGGAAGGGGGATAACCGTGCTGGGAAGGGGGATAACTCTGCTCCAGCATCATCCCTGCAAGGGAGGTGGGTTGGGCATGCTCCCCAAATTCCCTGGGCTTTCTGGAGCTGCAGGAAAAATCGGCTTCTCTTGCATTAATTAGGTGCTAAGAGGAGATGACGGGAGGGATAAAAGCAGCCCGGCAGAGCCCCTGGAAGGCTGGGCAGCCCCGGATCCTGCAGGAGCAGGAATGCTTGGGTGAGCAGGCAGGAAGATGCTGAAGCAGAGGCTTTTGTCGGACTCGGGTCAAAACACATCTGTGAATAATTGAACAATATTCATGTCGGAGGAGTCAGCAATTCGGAGCCGCTTCCTCCGCGGGCTGGGAGGGAGGGAAGGGCTCTGGAAAGAGAGGAGATAAAGCAGTTCCATCTGGGATATCACAGCTGGGGAAGGAGGCAGCAGTGGGGATGCTGAGACCTCCTGGGTTCACCCCTGGACACATCCCCGGAGCTTCTGCTTCAGTCGAGCCGGGAGATGATGGGAGAGAAGCCAAGAGGAGGAGGAGGAGGAGGGGGGGGGTGGAGGGGAAAGGTGGAAGCTGTAATGGGTTTTGAATCCTGCATCATTTTTCTCCCTCTGAAAGGTCACCGACAGGCAGCCCTATTAACAGGGACCTTTGGTGGAGAAAATTGCCTCGGAGAGGGCGATTTCCAGGAGTGACACTCCATGGATTGCTCTGACTGCCCGTCCGTGGCGCTTGGGGACCGTCTGGCTGCCACCCCAGCCTGATCCTGGCACTGTGGGTGGACACACTGAAGGGAATCTATTAATCATGGAAGAGTTTGGGTTGGAAGGCTCTGAAAAAATCACCCAGAGCCACCCCCTGCCACAGGCAGGGACACCTTCCACTGGCCCAGGTTGTTCCAAGCCCCATCCAACCCAGCCTTGGCCACTTCCAACTTGTAGCCAAGCACATCCCCAGCACTGGCATCCCCAGCACCCTCATGACTGAGTTTCTCCTCTCTATTTCTTGAAGTTTCTTTCCATTCATGAAGTTTCTTTCCATTCCCACACCCTGTTCCTCAGAGCTGGGAAGGAATCATCACCCCCTTGGTGTTCCCACTCCCCCAGCTATCAGAAAACACATCCAAGGATCAGGAAGTGCAACAGAACTGATAATTGTTCAATAAGCAAGAGGGATAATGAGAACCAGCAGCATACAGCAGCCAGGATCCTCAAATCCAGGTTTTTGGCAAAGGGGTGGACAGGCCTGGGGTGGGGCTGTGCTGGTCCCCCATCCCTGCTGTCCCCTCCTCACTGCCTGGTCACTCCAGGCTCCACAGTCCCTGCCACTGCTCAGTACCTTGTTAAACAGGGAAAAATCCCACAAAAAACACAGGGATTCCCGTGGGATCCCACTGGGAGTGAGGATCAGAGCCTGTGGGGGATATGGGGCTTTCTGGAGGAATTCACATTCACGTCAACACTGACACCCCAAACCAGCATCCTCCACATTTTGGGGCACAAGGGGGGACAGACAGACCCCCCCAGCCCCGGGACACCCAGCCCAGATCCCGCCCCAAGGGCAGGGGGGTGAGGAATCTCAATCCCCCTCTCCAGCTCCCCACGGAGCCAGGGACAGTGAGGAACTGCAGGAGAGGGGCTCTGCCTGTTCCTATAAACTGCTCCCACGTGGGGGAGGGCCTGGGAGGGGCTCAGCAGGATCCTGGAATACTCAGGGAGACGCTGAGCTGCCTAATTTGGATGGATCTGCCACGGAACGCCGGCGGTGCCGGGCGGGGGGTTTGCACCTTACTTACAAGTGACTCGGGCTGGGAGCCAAAAAACCACCCTGCTCCTCCGAGTGCCTTCCAAGCTGGGAATTCCAAAGCCTGGGAGGGGTTTATTCCCTCCCCAGAGCAGATGTGAACCCTTCCCATGCCCAGGTTTGCAGCACAGGCTGCAGTTGGTGCCCCTCTCCCCGCCGGGGGTGAGGAGGGTGAAGGGCTCAGCGAGGAGATGAAGGTCTGATCCTCCCCGGAAAGCAGAAAAGCTGAGCATCCACCTCCTCCCTGTGGGAAAAATAACCTCCAACGCACGGAAATAATCAGGGTAAACATAAAATTAACATGTTTCAGCCAGACTTGACGTTCTCCTTCCCCCCTCAGCTCCAGAAGGGCTCTTTCCCATCCCCGGCATCCAGCCTTGGCTTTGGGAGCTGCCATATGGATAAGATTCTTTTCCTGGAACTTCTACAAGGCACAAAGACGAGCTTAGCTTTCTCCTGGCCCCACAAGCTGCCGTTGCTCCCGGTTTCCCTCTGACCTATCCCGATCCTCCAGCTTTATTTACGGGAATAACGACACCACCAAGATTCCCTGACGGCCTTCACCGGTTGACAGATCCCAGCTCATCCCAACAGCAGAGCTTCTCCCGGGCCTTGGCAGCCCCCAGGGGGAAGGTGGGTGATGCCAGGAGGAAGCTGTCATTCCTGCTGGCGCTATTCCTGCTCCTGGGAAGCAGCAGGGAGGTGACAGGATCCCTGCAGGAAAGGGGCTGGTGATGGGGGAGCGTGTCCATCACCTCCTGCCAGCAGGGACCGAGCAAAGGGCAAGCAGCAGGAGGAGGATGGAGACCCGCTGAGAGGGCTGGTGACGCAAGAAATTCCCTGAAAAACAGCTTGCACGCGGATTTGGAGGGGATGGCGTTGGCTTCCTCGGCGCAGCAGATTGGCAGGGTGGTTTTGGCACCGAAAAAAAAACACCACCTCATCGTCAGGAAGGTCTGTTCAGATTTCCTACCCCCCCCTCCCCAGTCTGGAAGTGGAATATCAGGGAATTCTGACACACAGCTCCGTCCTGGGCAAGTGGAAGCGGTGGCAGATTGAGAGGAACACGGAGCCAAGAGAGGGGAGGGGGGGAAAAAAACCCCAAACCATAACAAAATTAAATCAACTGAGTATTGAAAGGCTCTTTTCCCAGAATTAGGAGCCAAGTGAAAGGGCCACATTTCCCAGCCATGCATAAAAACCGCAGCGGATTCTTGAGCGGGGGAGGAAAAAAACCACCCCAAAATCAACTTTCTCTGCTGGGAGCCGGTGGCTCCGAGCTGAGAGGGCTCAGCAGGGGGAAGCTGGAGCGGGGTCGGGTGCCCCCAGGTGATGGACAGGCAGGGAAAGGGGGCTGGAATTCCAGGAGCAGCCGGCTCTGCCTTCCCCGCGGGCTGCCGGGATCCCCCGCCCCTCCTGGGACAGCACGGCTGTGGCAGGAAAGCTGCTGCTCCATCCTCCCCAGGCTGGGATGTTTGAGCTGTCTGAGCCTCGCTGTCTGAGCTGGGAGCAGCAGGTTTAAAAACCTGGAATGAATCAGCCCCGCACCTCCGGAGGGGACGGAGCCAAAGATGCCTCACGGTGGGAAATTAAAATTGATGCTCAGGTCCCTGGCTCTGCAGAGCTGCTCTGACCCACTTCCAGCAGGAAAAAAACACTTCCCCCTGCAAAGGGATTATTGGATGTTCAAAACTCCTGCCAGCTCTTCTCCTGCCCCCCCATCCTGGATCAACCTCCCCCCAAAGCCAGGCAGAGGTGACGCCCAACAAATAGCCCCACGCTCCTCCCAGGCACCCCCAAAGCCTCCCTTGGTATAAACTCGGCGCTATTCCATGTTTTTCCCAGCCTCAATGTCGCTGCCTGTGGTAGAGCAGCTGAAAAACCCCCTAAAGTGGAGCAGAAACCCACAGAAAAGGGGCCATCAAACACCAGGACGGGCTTCCAAGGCAGCGTTTGGCCAGTCCATCCTCCAAGGAAACAGGTTCCAAGGAAACAGGCAGCACTTCCAAACACACAGCATTCCCTGCTCCACACTGGGGCAGCTGCATGGGCCAAACCCCCACTTGCCAAGGGAAAATGTGGGATTTACAGGCCCTGGGAGACACCCAGAGCCCCCACAGCCAGTGGGATTCCAGGTGTGACTGCACTGGGGTGGTGAAGAGACATTCCAAGGGCTCCAGTTCATCCTGGAGGGATCCCTGGATTCATTCCCTTCCAAGGGCTCCTGGAAAAGGGGCTGGTTCTTGCTCTGCACCCCTCGGATTTGGGGTGAGGGGCTGGATAACCAGGCAAGGGACAGGAGCAAACGCTGCTCCCAGAACAGGGGCTTGGGAAAACGAGCACAGGATCCCTCCCTGGCTGTGAACACAGACGTGGATGGCCAAGTGGCTGTTCCTGCCCTGGGACATCTCCAGCTGCACAGGGATGTGCCTGGGGACAGGGAGACCAGGCAAATGCCTCTGGAAAAGCACTTCTGTGAGCCCAGAGTCCAGCCAGAACTGAGAGGAAACCTCAGCAGTGAGGCCAAGAGCTGTCCCTGCCTGATCCCAGCCAGCCAGAAACACCCATAAAAGGCTTGAGAGAACTGGGAATGCTCAGCCTGGAGAAGAGGAGGCTCTGGAGAGACCTCAGAGCCCCTTCCAGGGCCTAAAGGGGCTCCAGGAGAGCTGGAGAGGGACTGGGGACAAGGGATGGAGGGACAGGACGCAGGGAATGGCTTCCCAGTGCCAGAGGGCAGGGTTGGATGGGATATGGGGAAGGAATTCCTCCCCTGGCAAAGCAGCCCTGGGTGATGCCAAGAAAATACTGTATTGCTCCTTTTTCTCCCCCTTCCCCAGCCTGAAACAGGTCATCAGCAGGAGCAGCCATTAGACTAATTAGCCCCGGTGAGGGGAGGGGTTCAGCAAAGGCAGTAATTGAAGCCAAATAATGAATATTTAACTCTCTTAAGTAAAGTTTAATTAAGTTATCCTATGGCTGAGGCTTTTTGCAGCATTACCGTGGCTTTCAAGCATATTAAGAGGAGCCAAAAATAATCTTTTTCAGAGACACGGGGTCCTCTCCCCCCTCTGTCCCCCCCTCTGCAGAGCTCTGTCACCGTTCAGCCCCCAGGTTTCATTACCAGCAAAGTTGAATTAATTCAGTGACTGCTGGAATGGTTCGGGTTGGAAAGTCGCGGTGGCCGTTCCCAGGCGACTTTTGGCAGGACCAGGGACCAAAAGAGCCGCTTTTGGGGCTCCAAGAAGTGTTTTGGAGCGTAAAACCTCCCCACCCTTCAGCTGGAGGTGCCACCCTCGCCCTGCGGCTGCCGCCCGCTCCCTAATTCCAGATTCCAAACCCAAATTCATCCCCTCTCGGCCGGGTTTGCCCTTCGAAGCTCTCCGCGATTTTGGGCGCACCTGATGAGCAGCGCTAATGGCACTCGCTAATTGCGCTCCAGCTCCAGGAGTTAATGCTCCATTAGCAGCGCGGCCAGAGCGGCTCCCCCGGCTGGAGAGGGGTCTGAGCCCGCCGTTTAATCCCAAACCCTCTCCCCTGCGCGGCAATCAACCCTAAAAACCAGCGATGAGTGATTTGTAACACCCCATCAAGTGCGCGAACCTTCCTGTAATTGCCTGTCCTTCTTGGGGCTCTTAAAAGCTTTCCAGGGGAAGAGAACAGAGGCTCCTTGTCAGAAACAAGCCATTAAACAGATGAAAAGAGCCTCCCCTCCCTCTTCACCGCCTCTTGTTGGGTCTCTTAATGTTTTATTTTCCTCTCCCCCTGCCACGGTTCTCTCCCGAGCCCGAGGGGCAGCCGGGGAGGGTTCGACCGGGGGATTTTAGGAATATTTAGCCTGGCATCACCACCCGGGACCAGGGCCGGGCTTTTATAACACCGGCATCGAGCCCTGAAGGAGCTGAGGGTGCCGCATCCCTGCTCCAAGCTGGGCACGAGGGATCTCGGAGGGATCTTTGGGTCGCTGACAGGTCCATCCCGAGCATCGCACGGGGCTGGAATTGGGGAGCCGAGGGTGCTTCGGGAGCCTCATTTGTAACCGCGGCCCGTCCCCAGCAGCGTGGGATGACGGGGACTGGCACAGCTTCAAAACAAAGCCGTCGGAGGCATTTCAAACAGCTCCTTCCCCGTCTCCCCGAGATCAAACTGCGGGCGCAGAGCGCTGCTGCTGACTCAGAACGCCTCATTAGCGATCCGCCAGCAATTAATTCCTTCTCGTGACGCCGCTCGGCCGCTTTTACACGCCGAGGAGCCGATTTTCATCTCTCCGCTGCCCCGGCATTTAGTGCGGGTTTCAGCAGGACCTTGAGAGGGGCCAGACCGAGCCCCCCCTGCCCCGCAACTCTCTCCCATCCCGCACCGCCCCCTGGAATAAGTTCTGGGGTGAAAAAAAAACCCCACACCTTCGCGGGGCACCCCAGTAAAGCGGCAGGGAGGGGGGAGGTGGGAGGCAGCTCCGGCTGGGGATCCTGACCCCCAGAGCAAGGGGATGCTTCAGCCCCGGGAATCCCGTTCCGAGGTTTCTCCAGCTGTGCCCAAAAATCTGTGGTTTGGTTTTTGTTTTGGAGCTGAAGAACAGGCGGGCAAAGGGGGAGCAGGGTCAGCAGAGGGGGAAAACCGAGGCACGGAGTAATTCTGTATAGAAATACACATTTTAAAAGCTGGACTCGGTTGAAGATCGGTCCCACCAGCCCAGACGCCGCAGCCCTGCCCTGACCCAGCCCCTCCTTCCCCCGGCGGGATGTTTGGCCTGCGGCAGAGCCAGCTGGGGTTGATAAAACCCTTACAGAATCGGCATTCGGGGCCCGAAAGGACTTGACAATGTCCCTTTTCTTCCCTCGGCTGTCCCCAGAGGAGCTGGCGCTGAATCGATGCCCTCTTCGATTCGGGGAGAGGATTTTTCTCTCTGCCTGGAATCGCCTGCAGTTTGCTTGGCTGATGCTTCCCAAAAGGCGGCAGCAGGATTTGGAGGGGAGAGGATTGGAGGGGGGGGCTGGGACAGGGAAGAAAACTCCAGGAGGGGACGCTCAGACCCATCCAGGCTGGATGCTCCAGCCCCATTCCCTGCCCCTCAGTTCCCAGAGATGCTCTGGATCAAGGACCTCCATCCTTTTCCCTATTTTTGGGTGCCTTTACAACCCCTGCAGCAGGATGGGGGGGCTGTGTCTCACTCCACACCCCTCTGTGAGAGCCACGAACTCTCCTCTCATCCCTTCCCTGCCACCCACCCCCCCTTTCCCTCGTTGCTCTCCCCCATTTCTCTATTTTCATGCCCTTCTTTTGTTCCGCCCTCTCTCTTCACACTTTTCCCCCACTTTTTCCCCCCCATATGTTACTTTAGAAGAAGAAGAAGAAGTTGGTAGAGGAACCAACCAGCAGAGCAGGGTGGTTCAGGATTATTTTTAACAGGAATGGAAACAATTACCACCCTAATGGAAAGCTATAATGAAGATTAGCTTGGATTTTATTTTTATTTATTTTTTTAAACCAGTAACAGCTTTGAACAGGAGGGAGAGAAGCAAAACCAGCAAGAAAAGGGCAGATTCACCCATACCTTTAATTTGCAGTGATTTTCCTGCAAGGCTCAGGCAGTGCTTCCAGGAGCACTCGTTTTTCCTTGGAGTTGGGTGCAAGGAGAGCATCAGGCAGAGGGAGATTTGGGGCTGGGTGGTGGAGGACAAGGGGCCTGGACTCACTGCCACCTTCCCCCCCCATCCAGGCAGCCTCAATCAGCTCCCATTCAGCCTCTCCCCATGGCCTGGGCTTCCTCTGGAAGCCCTTAATCACCTCCTGGGTGAGGACAGTGGGATCCCCTCCCTGTGCCAGGGGGAGGGATGAGGTGAGCACAGCCAGGGATGGGGATGCAGGAGGGTCTGTCACCCCCCAAAACAACCACGTGGTGCCTTCCCATCGACATTCCGAGCTGACAGCACATTCCTGGCCCCTGGAGATGATCAGGGATGTTACCCAAGAGCCTTGGCACCCACTAGACTGGAATCAGCACCTCCACCTTCCCATCCCAGCAGGGCAAATCCTTCCCCTCCTGTCCCCTCTCCCCCAGTCCTGACCTCCCTGCTCAGCCCCTCCAGCCCCTCAGCAAGTTCCCAGTGTGAAATAAATGTTATTTTCTCCCAGGCCAGAGCCCAATTCATCTTCCTGTCAGTGGGAATCGCAGGGAGAGGCCAAGAAGCAGCAGCAGCAGCCACTTAGTGCTTACCCTCAGCAAAAGGGATAACTCAGCTCCCACAAATCCTTCCCTCCCCGTTTAATCAGCCTGGAACACACCTGGCACGGGGCTGGGGAGGGAATTAAACCAGACAAAAATAAAATAGGAGGCAAAAAAAGTTATCTTGTTCCCCTCCCCTGGTCCCTTTTGTCCTGTCCAGGGCTGTAAAACCCAGGTGAGATTTTTATCTCTTCATAAACTTTTACTGAGTCTGACGTTGGGAGGGCCTGGGAGGGCCATCCAATTAAACCTCCCCCTAATCCCACTCTTAACTGGGCAGCTCCGATGGGAGATTAAGAACTAATAAAGATGACAAACGAGGGGAGATAAAGGGGAGCTGAGCAGGGGGAGGGAGGGCAGGAGGAGAAAAAGGGGTTTAATTGTGAGAGCCGTGACCCCCAGGAGCCTGGGAATTATGCCTTTGGTATTCTGCTGGGCTGCTGGAGCCAGGCAAAGCTGACACTGCACAAATCCTTGGATTTTCCCGCTGCCAGGGATGCCCAGAGCTCCCAGAGGAGGTGGGAACTGCAGCCACAGGGCACTTGTAAGGTCTGGGAGCTCAGGCAGGGCCCTGCTCCTCTTCCAGGAGCGCCAAGGGGGAGGAAAGTCCCTGTCCCTGCAAGATTCCAGCTGGTGGGTCACCATGAGCCGCCCTCCCTCCTTCCCACACCCCAAACACGCACCCAAATGTTGTTATATGTTAATAATATAGAGCTGGGAAAATGTAACTTAAAATTGCGATATTGGTGTGTAACTCGTACCTTTTAACGCAGTTTTAGGTAATTAATAGGTGTAATTAAAGCTGAGGAATCATCCAACCTGCAACCAGGTCCTACCAGAGACAACCCACCTCCACCTCTGGATGTGTTTATCCAACCCTCCAAGACGGGATCTGTGGCCAAATCCACTCTATCAGCACCCACAAATCAAGCAGCCCATCCACTCTCCATCCTGCATGGAAAGTGGGGATCATGGAATGGTTTGGTTGGGAAGAGACCTTAAAGATCACCCAGTTCCACGGGCAGGGACACCTTCCACTATCCCAGGTTGCTCCAACCTGGCCCTTGGACGCTCCCAGGGATGGGCCCCTCAACTTTTCCATGGAATCAGCTCCCCCTGCTCGTGCAGAGGGAAAACGAGGCAAATCCAGAGCGAGGCTTGTTCCCGGGGAGCAGCTCCCCCCCAGTCCATGTGCTCCCCTCCCAATCCTTCGAGCAGGACGCAGTTGGCCTTGAGCAGGAGCTGCTGCTTTTAATTCCTTTCCCACTGACTCACAGCTCCCTTCCCCAGCTCCACGTGGCGAGGAGGCAACTCCAACGCACCGGAGCTATTTTGACACACTGAGTAAATATCAATTAATTCGCCTTTAAAGTAAAAAAATATATAGAGAGAGAGAGAGAGAAAAAAGAAAAGAAAAGCTTAATTGAAAAAAAAAATCCAGCGCCAGATTTGCAGCCTGGCATTTGCCAGAAGAGCCTTGTTTTAAAGGCTTTGCGTTTCTCAATTGCCGGGGATTTTACAGCTCCCGCGAGGAAAAAGCTTTCTCTGAAGGAACTGGATGAGTCACCGGAGTCAGAAAGGGGAGGGGGGGGAGAAACACACCAAAAAAAGGGGCAAAACAGTCGCTTTGAGAAGGGTCTGAGCACCCACTGCCCGGGACAGCAGGTCTGGGGACCCCAAATTTGGGAACTCAGAGCCCTGAGGCTGCAGGGAAGGGACAAGTGGGCACCAGGGCTGGGGCAGGTCTTGGTATTTAATGGGGGGGAAAAAAACCAACAAACCCAAAATCCCCAGCCCCTGCAGAACGACTTAATTTAGCAAATCGCGTTGACTCAGGCAATTATTTGCTTTTAAAACGCAATTAGCTGATGAGCCTCGGCTTTGTTTTTGGGCCTTCTCCTCCGCAGGGAAACAAGTGCGTCACTGGCACCGAGTCCCCGGCAGAGGGGACACAAAAGCTCCTGGTGCTCCTGCCAGTGGCAGGAATGAGGCTTGTTGGCACAAGGAATGGAATTCCGGGATGGTTTGGCTTGGAAGGGGCTTTAAAATCGTCCAGTGCCACCCCCTGCCATGGGCAGGGACACCTTCCACTATCCCAGGTTGCTCCAACCTGGCCTTGGACACTTCCAGGGATGGGGCAGCTTCTCTGGGAACTCCATCTAACCCTACTCTTCCAGTTCGAAGCCGTTGCCCTTCCTTTGGAGCCTGATTTGCTGCTCAAGTCCCTCTGCCGCCCACCCCCTCGAAAAAGTAGAGCTTCAAAGGGTAGAGGGGAATAAAAAGTCCCTGCAACAGTCGGGATAAACCCAGAGAAATCTGTTCATCCCCTCCCCTCCCTCCTTTGACACCTCCTAATTAGGGTTACCCTTTGCAGCAGCAGGCACCCGGCGTTTTAATTACCGGGGAGAAGCAGAACGTGCCAGACTCGCCGTATTTTTAGCCGGCACAAATCCCCCACCACCCCATCCAACACATCCCATTCCCCCCGCCCTCTGCTCTTCGCAGCTGCCCTCAGCTGAGAACGTCAGCGCTTACAAGTGAGAAAGGGAGGGGGGGGGAAAGGTTAACCAAGCTGTCAGAAAGGTTTTTTTTCCCTTTCCTTAAGAAGGCAAAGCAGCAAAATGTGTTTACTGTTGGGCGTCGGGAGCTAACGAGGAGTCGGTGCCGCGCCCGCCTGACATTAAGTGCCTCTGACACCGCTGACGGCCCTTTGGTAGGAGCGAACTCAGCCGGTGCCCGAACAGATTATTTCAAGTGTCTGTTGCCGGAGAGCCCCACTTTGCAAATATTCTAATGGTGCAAGTGCCTCGTTTCGCCGCCGCTGCATCCCGGGCGTGAGGAGGGATTCGGAGCAGGAGAGAGCTTTGATTTGGGCTGCCCCGCTCCTGGTAACAGGTTGTTCCCGGGTTTTAAGCAATTTTGTAGCGTTTTTGCCCCTTAACCACAATCCCCTCAGGCTCGGCAGCTGCTTGACATCCCCACAAATCCGTATTGAGTGGTTTGGGTTGGAAGGGACCTTAAAATCATCCGGTTCCAACGCTCTGCCATGGGCAGGGACACCTTCCACCGGCCCAGGTTGCTCCAGCCTGGCCTTGGACACTCCCAGGGATCCAGGGACAGCCACAGCTTCTCTGGGAAATCCATTCCAGGGCCTCCCCACCCTCACAGGGAGGAATTTTTTCCCCAAATCCCATCTAAATCTACCCTCCTTCAGCTCAAAGCCATGAATCCATCGACCCAAGGGACCAATGTGAAATCCCTGAGGGAGCTGGATGCCGACCACCCCTTTTGGGATTCCCAACCTCAGCCTCTTCATTTCCCAGTTTCCAAGGCCCAGACACTTTTCCCACTCCAGCCTGGGGAGGGCAAACCAGCGTTTTCTGCCTTATGGCTGGAAGTGAGGCAGAAAATCTCCCCCCCCACCCCTTGGATATCACAGCTGCAGGTCAGGAGAAATGACACGGAGCCAGGAGATGACACGAGAGACACCGACAGGAAACCATCTTTACATCACAAGCGGCATCAATTCATCTCCCTGTCACTCACTGAGGGGGTTTCCAGCTCCATTCCTTCCCCTGATGCTGTTAAAGGGAATCCTGGGGGTGTTCCAAGGAGCTGGAGGGGATACCAAGCCCCCCATGCCCCCCAGCCCTTGGTCAGCACCATCACCGGGGTGCCCCCCATGGGTGGATATTCCCATGCAAAAATCACCTGGGAATTGAGACTCCCTCCCCCGGGAGAACAGGGAAGCCTGGAGGGGTCCAGGGAAAACACGGCAGGCGAGTCACAATTCCTGGTAACAATTCTGCCGAGGGAAGAGCTTAAAGAGCTCAGGCTGCTCCGTTTATCAAAAGGACAACGGGGGTGACTTGATTGCCGGGAGTAAGTACCTTCCTGGGAGAAAACACAGCCTATTAAAGGGTCTTTAATCTACTGAAGAAAGACATAACAAAGAGGCAGGAGTTGATCATGTCTGGCTTGAGCTTCCCACTGGAAAACAAGGCGCATGTTTTACCAGCAGGGCTGATTCACCAGCGGGAGCAGAAACGATGAATTCCACCCTTTTTTCACGGCTTCACATCCAGACCAGGTGCCTTTCCAGGTAGGGGGAAATAGGAATGTGTGGGACACATAAAGCAGATTATTCCCAGATTAACTCAGGGTCCCTTCTGAGGCTTGAACTGCAGCACCAGGCTCGGCACAAACTGCCCCTCCAAGGCTCAGATAAGAGTCCTAAAAGCCCAAAATGCACTTCCAGAGGTTGAATGCATCCACACCATGGTATCCATGGACAGCAGCAGCATGGGCAGTGCTCCCTCCCTGTGCTGGGAGCTTGGAGAAGAGAAGGCTCTGGAGAGACCTCAGAGCCTCTTCCAGGGCCTAAAGAGGCTCCAGGAGAGCTGGAGACGGACTGGGGACAAGGGATGGAGGGACAGGACACAGGGAATGGCTTCCCACTGCCAGAGGGCAGGGTTAGGTGGGATA
>JAWWES010000198.1:8522-25521 GCA_035583135.1 Lophotriccus pileatus | reverse complement strand
AAAAGAATTTTCCTTACTTGACCCTCCTTACTAGAAAAGCCAAAAGAACAAATTCATCAAATGCCAATTTTTATCTAATCCAAAGGCAAAGAACTGTTCTAAGATAAAATCCCTGCCCATGACAGGGGGTTGGAACCAAAGGACCTTTAAGGCCCCTTCCAACCCAAACCAGTCTGTGATTTTATGATTCCATGAAAACAGAAGGCAGCTTGCAAAGTCATTTCATTTGATATTTAACATGGGCAGATCCTTTGATATTTAACATGGACAGATCCTTTCATATTTAACATGACTGTTCGCTTCGTTTTTGGCGTCTGAAACCTTTCACATTAAAAATAACATAATTAATCCTCACAGCTACTGAGGAATTAGTGGGTTATTTACAGCAGGAAATAGTAGTTTGGTGGGCTATATTTGATCATCAAGAATAAACTTCCACCCATCACCCAAGGAGGGGAGAAGGCAGCCGTTTTAGCTCTTTCTCACGGAACAAAAACCTCAAGACAAACAGAGCCTCTTGCATAACCTCCCTGAGAGCTCCCAAACCTCGATGGGTACGCCCCAGCCGTGCCCTAGGACTTTCTGTCCCACCCTGTTCCCCACACACGAACAGGGAAGGAGGAAGAAAAAGGGGTTGCCGCAGAAACTCCGCTTCTAATTGTTACGCCCCGCAGAGCGGATCTTGGCACATCCCGCTCGGCCCAGCAGGAAAAACAAGTCCTGGAGCGCGGATGCCCAGCCCGAGGTGCAGGAGCAGCGCTCAGCTCACCGTGTGGCCGCTGTCCCCGTGCCGGTGGCAGCCCACCAGGTGACATTCCTCCCCCGTGGCGCATCTCTTGGTGACCGACGTGCTCTGGCCGCGGTCTGTGAAGAGATGAACCGTCAGGCAGTACTGAGTACCTGGAAAACGAGATTCCAAGAGGGTTATGTCGGACAAACCTGCCGAGGGAAAGGCGTTATTTTGGCTGGACTAAGCTCGGTTAAAATAGCAGTTAGCCATTAATTAGTGATGAAGCTTAACTGACCCTTCAAACCTCCAGGGAGGCTGCTACCATTTCAATTCTTTATTAGCACTATAATTTAGACATTTATCTTCCTTTCTTTCCTCTTGTTGGCAGCTCATCCTTGCTTTGTTTCAGTTTACTTCTCCCCCTTTCGCACTGTTACTGGGAATATCGCTAGGAAACATATTTCCATTCTTTTCTATGGATCCACGATCCCCTCATACAGGGATGATATTGGTTATTCGGGTCCTGCTGCTCACAAGGAAAACATTAAATCTTGGGATGGCATCCAAAGTGAATGGGATGAGGCTACAAAGAGAATTGTTAAGATTTAAAACCAAAAATAATCTTTACAGTTAATTCCTAGTAAGCCCCTGACTATATATATATATACACACATAGAAAGACATATATAATTAATATATATATTGATTTATTAATAAGATTTCAAGATTGATAATGTGTTGTTATATGTTCTATATTACACAAAATGTTCTCTAGATGCAGAGATAGATCTAAAGAATTTTGCTTGCACTCTGAAACGCTCCCAAATACTCAGCTCAGCAGAAATGATATGATTCATATCATCAAGGGCAAGGCTGAGGGCACCACAGTTGGCACGTTCACCTCCTGAATCACACTTCTGCAAGGTGCTGAGTCACATTTAAGCCTCACATGAGTCCAAGACTTACTTTCAGGACACCACCGATCTTCAGCCCATCTGTTACAGCTGTAATTGTCCTCTGCGTTCTCACAAGTGAAGCACTTAAAGCTGTCTGGGAATGGAGTGGCTTTAAAAGCATGAAAACACAGTAAGTTTGTGAGTATTGAGGGAAAAAAAAACCCCACAGAATGTTCCAAATACTACCTGCACACACCTATAAAAACCTTACACGTTTACAGGGATGTTTTCAACTGTTAGACAAATAAAACAAGTTTTACGTTTTCAACTGGTGTTGCCAGGCCTGAACTTTTAAATATATCCTTGTGTTTTCATCCTCTCACAAACCAAAATAATCATTTAAGTGGGAAAAGCAGGAGAGAGAGAGAGAACAGTTTATTTACATCCTCGTGGAGGTTTGCACAGACACACCAACTCAATCTACATTCAAATGGCTTTGGATTCCTTTGATGGGGGGGAAAAAAAAAAAGACATCTTGAAAAGCAGCTTCAGAGCTTGATTTTCAACTCTGAAGGAGAAGTTGGATCCTTTTAACAAAGGGATCGGAGAGGACTGGCTTAAAATCTTATTTACATTATTTAAATCAATTATTTTAAGGTGCACAGCTCCCTGCATGCACATATTTATCTAATTTATCTGCCTGTCCTGACGGTTTTAATAATGCAGATAATGAAAATGAAGGGATAGAACCCTTCTGATGCCAGATAAGAGGCCAAAAAAAAAAATCATGCTATTAGTGACAACTGGCTTCACAGGTCCCACGAGGTTTTTAATTACCTTTAGACTGAATTAATTGCACACAGCACACCTATTCTTTCCCTTCACAAAACCCCCAACAAGATAAAAAGACAAAAACCACCTGTCCTGCGTTATTTATGAGAAACCCACTGCATTAATTTGCTCTGTGGGGAGACATTTCAGAGCCAGAAAAATAGAATAAAATGGGCAAGACCTTAAAATGTGAACTCTTTCTTCAGCAGTGCCTGCAATTGTTCGTTTTCATTCAGTCAGCTTGTAAAATCTTAGAAATAAAGTGCTGGGGGTTGTTATTTTAAACTTTTTCTCACGTTTGAAGGGGGGAGAAAACACCTAAAAACCAAAACACTGAAAGAATATGGGGAGGAACTATAATATTAAGTTAAATATTATATTATATTAAGCCAAAATATGAAGGGAAAATCGCAGACACACAGAAATTAAAAAGAAAGAAGTCCCTACTTACGGTCCAGGGGAGGCCTCACGTTGTAAAAGTTGATGTTCTCAGCTGAAACCCAAATTCCTGGAAGGAGGAAGAGCAGGGAAAAGGCCCCAGCCAGAGTGGGATGGAATAAGGACATGCTGAGGATTATTGCACATGGGAAAGCCAAAATCAGGCCTAGCAAAGAAAGAAAACCCATTATTTTTGGGGGAAACCCGAGGAACTGAGAGTGGAGAACAATAAATTTCCTACGAGGTCGGGCTGAAGCTTCGGGAATTCATTCATTTGGGGAGGTGGAAAAGCTGAGTCTGAACTGCTGAGCCACAAAACACTGAGCTGGGAGTGCCTTCTGCTGGCCAGAGCCCTGAAACTCCCGCAGAATTCAAGTTCACCTTGTTCCTTTCACCCTTGAAAGGTCTCCCAAAAAATCAACGTGACAACTGAGCTCCTTTATATCTCGCTTGAAACTGGAATGTAATGTTTAATTAAAGAAAGCAAAAAGCAGGGAAATGTTGTTTTTAACACCAACAGCCTCGAGCCCAAACCAATTCCTTGTCTGAGACAGATCAATGCAAGACTATTGGCTTCAGACACGCTCCACAATCTAATTCTGAAGGCACATCATTGACTGTAAATTAGATTGATTTAAAGTGCATCCCAAGGAAATGCTGAGGGAAAACCCGGGCATGGCACACAAGTGTTGTGGGAAGTTCAGAGGGAGGAGACAAAATCCCACAAAAATCCATTTATTTGGTGTCCCCCCCTCCAGGTCCTCTGCTGAGGCTAATTTATAGAGGAGGAGAATTAAGCACTGGCCATTTGGTCAGTTTGATATTTCGATGTCCATGGGGATTGTGGCAAACTGGGGCCTGGTTTGGATGCTGAAAAGCAGAATCAGCCTCACTCCACCCATGCAAATGCCCAGCAGGACAAACAGGCTGGAGTGGAGGCTCCAGCCAAACCAGAGGGGTTGCTCTGGGATGCCAAGGGCACTGGGATGCCAAGGGCATTCCCTCCACACCCTCCCAGCACCCCCTGCCCAGGCCCAGGCCCAGAAGTCACAGAATTCCCCACTTTTTCCCATATTTTTTGGTTTGGTTTGTTGTTTTTTTCCCCACTGAGATGGTGTTGCCAACAAGTTCCATTTTATGAACGGAGCGGTTGACTGTGATTTTAATCGTGGGTTTTGCCATCCTACTGAAGATCTGCTTATCAAATCCTGGCTTTATGTGTGTATTTCAGTAGCTCCTGAGGAAGCCCCAGCTCACCTCTGCTCCCAGTGCACCTCCAACGCTCTTTTCTGTAGGATGGTCCAGATTTCTTCTGATTATAGCCCAGAATCTAAAGCATTAAGTAGAAGAACCTGTGGAAAACAAACCAGAAACCCATCATTATAGTTCTGTTTGGAAGAAACTAATTGGCTGACACACTCTGTTGTCCTTATTTATACTGAAAATTAAATTAAATTAGAGTTTTATAACAAAACATCCAGAGAAGCACCTGAACTACACGGTTTGGCTCTGGCTTTTTGAGGGCTGTGCTGCTGCAGAAATAACCCCCCTCCCCTCCCTGGGACATCCCAATGCCATAAAAGACAAATAAAAGGCAAAAAGTGAAGGAATGAGGCTGCTCAGCCCTCCCATGAGAATTGAGTTGACTTCTCTTCCAAGGGAAAATCATTCTCCAAGCCAGGAATAATGGGCAGGACCAAACCACTCCAGGTGAAATATGTATTTCCCATCCCACAGATATCCCAAGCTTTGCACACAAGCTGTGCCCAAAATAGAAACACTAATCAGGAGCAAAGACAACCCTCAGCCTCCTAATTAGAGGTTCCTAACGAACTAGGAAGCAAACAGGTCCCCTCAGTGTGTGGAATTCAAAATACAACTCCAGCACAAGGAGGTAGCAATTTTCAGAGCCACACATTCCTGATCCTAACGATCTTGTGTCCCTGGACCATCAGGGATCCAGTTTTCCTGACTCCAGGAGGGCACATCGATGCAACAGAGGCTGCTTGAGTGATGTTGGCAACAACATGAGAAGAATCTTTTTGAGGCCAATGTCCTTCTTCATGGATGCCTTGCCAAGTAACTCTGTTTATCGTGGAATCACAGAATGCTTGGGTTGGAAGGGACATTAAAGCTCATCTTGTGCCACTCCCTTCCACTTCCACACCTTCCACCAGACCAGGTTGCTCCAAGCTCCATCCAACCTGGCCTTGGACACTTCAGCCCTCAAGTTATTTATAAATTAGCAGCCCAGTTTTAATCAAGTTTCAAGAGTTCAATCAGATTTCAGTGCATTTCAGGCAGCATTTCATGATTTCAATTTTCCTCTGCCTTCGGAATGGAATTACTCCAACTGCAGAGCATTTGCCAAACTTATCCCCTGAACCTGGACCTTCTGCAGGTCCTGCTGGGTTAAGGAAACTTTCCCTTTATGGGCAGACTGGGGTGTAACTGGATCTGAAGCACCTGGATAGCAAAGAAAAGGCACAGTTTTCTACAAATCCAGGCTCTCTCCTGCCCCCCTCCCCCCGAGTTCCTATCGCTTTCCCAGGACAAGCTGATGCCAAATGGAAAAATCTAGAGAATATCAACACAAAAAGCCACTCTCTGGTCGGTGTCAGGCACAGTAAATCGACCTGGGGATTGGATGTAGTCAAAGGTGTCCTTGTTTGCCAACCAGGCCAATAAATAATGGATGCTGTTTGCCGTGGGCTTGGTTACACAGCTGCACCAGGAGTCCTCCTCAAATAAACCAGGAAAATATTGGCCCAAAAAATGGCTTTCATATCTTATCTGGAATCTTTCAAAGGCTTGTTTTCTTCAGAGTCTCTTATCTCTGCTGTGCTTCCATATAATATTATCAGGCGGCCCTGAGTAAATGTTTCATTAGGGCCAATTAGGAGCCCTCATTAATGAAGGGGAAAAAACTGTCACAACATGGCAGATTAATTTATATAAACAAGAGGAAACACGGAGCTCCAGCTTTCCTGGGGGGGGAAGGGAGGCAAAACAACCCCAGAGGGAAGGGCTGCTAATAGAAAAAAAAACCCCTGAGAATAAAGAACATCTCCAGAAAAACAACCAGGCACAAAGGTATGTTCAGGGCTGACAAAGTTAAACCTGGCACCTGACGTGGTCAGGTGTGTTCCCTGCCACAAAGCAGAGGGGCCAAAAAAAACCCCTGGAAATTGAATTAATCTAAAAAGGGGAAATAAAACAGCTCCTCGGCTCCCCCATTTCTTAGGGGGAAAACTGCCATTTTCACGTTTTCCCCTGCACACCCTTTACATTTGATTTATCATCACCTGCCCCGCTCCAAAATGAAGAACAGAGTAAGAAAAACCCCTTTGGGAAAGAAGCATTTAAAAAACAAAAAAATCTAAACCCTTAAAGTAAAAAGGGGGCGAAAAGTAAGTATTTTGAAGGATTTAAAACAAAGCAAATTATTGCAGATCTGCAAATTAAAACTATTTTTTGTACAAGTTTTAGCTTTTCTTACCCACCAAGTTGAAAGTCTCTGTTTGTTGACTTTTTGCCTGTTCTCGTGAGCAGAGAATTAACACAGGAAAACATATTTGACACTACCCTGACAGAATCAAATTGAACTCATCAACGGCATTTTTAAGCACATTCCTTTATGCTCACCCTCAACAATGCCCGGGATGAAATCTGGGGCTTAATTACCAGAAATTATGGAGTCCTTTATCTGAGATCTTAGAAAAGTAAAGCACAAGCAGAGCTGGGAATGACAACATCCCTTGGCTCCGGGGCTGATGCTGGCACGGGGAGGTGTGATGGGAACGAGGGAGACGCGGAGCTGTCTGACTACACAACCCATCCAACTGCTGTCATCCTGAGATGGAAATCGTGTCTGATTAACAAAATAATGTCTGATCAACACGATAAACCCGGGAAGTACCACTGAAGTGAGGTATTTGCAAGGAGAAAACATGTAATAAATGCTGCATTACATCACGTTCCTCTTATAGCCCGAACTGACGTTCATTTAGAACTCAAAATCCTTGATCACCTGTAGGAAATGAATTTATCCCATCAAAAAATCCATTGCATTTCCAGCTGAATTGAAATTTTTTCCAGCTAAATTTCCTATTCTCTCCTGCAAATATTCCATTTCCTCCAAGAGCTGCCCTTTGGCAAAGCTATGGATGAGAAAAAGCTTTGCACCTGAGCTTGGAACAGCTTCTCCACCTCACATGCAACGGGTTTGAATCTCTCTGTCCCCTGTGCCAGACTGGAAATAGGAACTCAATATTACTGTAGGAAAAAAAAAAGGGATTACAGGAATAAGTAGTGGGTTTGCTTTTCTTGAGCACTTCTGTACAAATCAGCTTGGAAAGTGAAATTTAAAGAACATGTTGAATGGAGGAGAGAAAAATCTGAGTTTTCTTCTACAGTTTTAGCCTCGGACCACATTCAACAAAATACTTCTTTAATCCTTCCAAGGTGCTCATGTTCCTTATTACATTACACACAAGAAGTTCTTCAAGACCTCTTTAATAACACTTCTTTACTCTGGGTCCTTATCTCAGTACCTCGGTGGGGTTTTCCAGCTGTTTAGAAACAAAAAGGGACGCAAAAAGAAAATAGAAATCAGAATAATGGATGCAAAAAAAAAAATTAAAAAAAAAAAGAAAGAAATCAGTTCCCTTGCCTTTTCCTTGATAATGTAAGTATATATAAATATAAATCATAATAAATCATAAATATAAAATTAAAGAGCAACTACAAAAATTTAAATTTAAATAATAAATATAATTGCTATTTTATTATAGATTATTATAAATATATTAATGTTTTATATTAGTCAATTGTATTAATATATTAATACAATGCATTAATATAATGTATATTTTATATATAGATAAATATATTATATTTATATAATATACACATAAATAGATTTCTTTATTACCTGTAATAAATAGGTAACTTTTGCAAGTTACATTTGCATGGCCCACGTGACATTTATGTTTATTAAAAGCACTAATTAGCCTTGCAAATGTGATGACAACAGATACTTCACGTGTGGCTTCTTAAATTACAGAGGGACGTTTTCCTACTTGAGATCCGACCCCTAATGGAGAAGAGCTGACAAAAATCCCCGTCCCAGCTCTGGGTGCTCCAGCAACTCTGGTTCCTCCCAACCCTTCCAGCTGAACTTTTCCCTCCCAAATTTGCCAGTGAAGGGGGAGCTGAGCTGATCCTGACAGAACCTTTCCCCCCACGTGTACTTGACAGCATTATCTCCCTCGGGAAAACGTTTGTTTGGGAAACAAACGTTTGGGAAATGTGAGCCCTGGAAAAATCCAGCTGAAAGGGGTGCCAGGAGGACTCGGCGAGTCTGATTCGATTCCTCGCGCGCGAAAAGGCTCAAGAGGGACTTGTGAGGTTTGAAATGAGCCGCTCTCAACCAACTGCTGACCCATCCAACCTCAGCCAGGGGAAGGTGGCATTTCCTTCCCATCAACACCCTAATCCAGGCCGCTGAAAGCAGCAGAGAGCACGTGCCAGTTTCTCCCGGCTCGGAACGGTTCCGCGCAAGCCGCGTTTGGCAGAGTTTGGTCTTTGAGCAGCCTCTGTTGCGCCGTGAGAGACAAGAGACCTGCCCTCGTTTCAAAGGGAGGGACAGCACAAACACAACAAGCTCCTTTCACAGGTCCACAAAAGCCCTGTTGACACGTATGGCGTAACTTCGGCTCCAAACCCAAACTCTGTGCGCTGTTTTTCTTACCCTGAAGCTCAAATTCCCGGAGCAGAAGCACGTAATTTCCACACCCGTGGACACAAACTGGCATTAAGCATTCACAATGGAAGAGGAGAATATTTAATTAAAATTACTTTGGGGGGGGGGGGAAATTAGCTTTGCAGAGTTTCTCTCACTGCCCTTCACCATAAACATCCACCGTCTAGGACAGGAATCACAACCCTATGGAGAGCAGCTGGAAGAAAATCACACTTCGAGGTCCCTTCTAACTCAGGCCAGTCGCTGATTCCATGATTTTATGGTTCTATGATGGAATATTGGAAGGAAAAAAGGTAAAAGTCGATTGCATGGAAAAACTCCCATCCTGCCCCTTGGTTTATTCCCTCCAAAGGGACAGGGACGCCTCTTCTCCTCAGCTTTTCCTGCCTCAAAAGCCTCCTGGCTGTGGTGGGATTCATGGTCTTAGTCCCAGACAAAGCAACCAGAGATCTTGGTTTGGTCCAGCACAAATATTGCCTTCCCCTGACACACATTTCCCATTTTTATTTCCTTATCTCTTCCATATGATGCTAAAATTTTCTCCCTTGCTAGAGGAGTTCACATAATATATATAATTAAAGCGCCAGAAATCACCTTTAGCTTGTGGGTATTCCTGGCTGGCATTTCTCAAAGCTTAATATTCATAAAACCTTTCAGCCAAGTCAATGGAACAATAAAACAAAACACAGGAAATAATTTATAAGCTGAATTAAAAGCCAGTTTTCATTCAATTAGAAGAGCAATAAAAATAAAGTCTCTCTGGGCACTTCTCTGCCCCAAAGACACTGATATATTCTTAATTAAGCTGGCAGTGTGGTAGCAAGGACCAGGAGGAGATGCCCTGGATGGGGAGATTTATTCACTACACAGATTGCCTGGTTGAATTTGACAAATTAAAGGTGCCAAATTTTGTGTTTCCTTCAGTCCCTGCTCAAAAATCCAGAGCAAACTCGAACCAATAAATGCCTGACAATTTAAAACCTGTGACTATTGATGCGCTTCACCTGCTAAAACACGTCCAAACCACTGAGCAAACCACGCAATATTTGCACAGTGCACTTCCAAACAGGTGCCCAGCTCACCAGAAAGGCTGAATAAATAGCTTATTGTAGGAGTTTCTCTTTATTGTGCTTTCCCTCCCCTGCAGGCCAATTCCAGGGACTCTCAGATGCCACCAGAGCAAAATGTCCATGTAAATGAACACAGATGAAAACTCACTTCACTGCTGTTCCCCTCCAAATAAAAAGTCATTCCCTGGGGGGAAAAAGAAGAAATCTTATTCCTTTTGTGCAGGGGGGCTCGAATTCTAACTCTTCACAATCAAAGGCACCACTTGCTTTTTTTGTCAGGAGGTTACTCAGAGCCTTCCAGAAAGCCTTTGTACAACCCTGGGGTGGATTTTAGGCTGCTGGGTCGTTACTAAAGTAGTGCCTGGAGAAACTGGAGGGACAGGAGGGGAAAAAAAAAAAAAATCAGCTGTAAGAAAACAAAACAAACCACTAACAGTGGGAAGAAAAAACCCAAATATTATTAATAAAAACGCCTCAAACACTAGTAAAGGAAAAAAACCACACAAAACACAACAAATACTAGTAAGAAAATAAACACTATTATGAAAAGTTCAAAGAGAACATCCTTTCAGGTTCTTAATTGTCACTGCACTGAAAAGGAGAGGTTTAGCAAAGTCCTTCACTGGGTGGTGACAGAGAAGGGAAAAGAGGAATGTTGCGCCAATAAACCTCGCTGAGACAATTAAATAAAAAATATGCACAGAAGGATCAGGACAAGTTAATTAGTGAAGAATTTAGACAGTGAGCTGACTCAGCAAATTTGAGAGCCTGAAGTGTAAGCTGAAGAATTCTACAGAGCAAGGGGAAAACTCTCCCTTCCATAATGCCAGAGATATAGGAAGCAATAAACTTTATGACAGGAAAAAAGGAGTTCAGCAGCCTTTTGAAATGAGGGAACTTTCCTTGCTGCAATTCCGTGCCCTCCACTTATCCACCGTGAATGGGCTTTGGTGACTGAAAACCAGCAGCAGGGAAGGGAAGGGAAAACCAGGGACAACGTTCCTGAACAGTTCTCAGGTGATGTTTAATCGCTTGTGTTATCAGGATAAAGGGATGTTGCACCAGCAAAACCCCCTCGGTGTTTTTGGGAAGGATCTTTAAACATTCCCAGAGAAATATTGCAATACCTGCCAAGAAGTGGATGGAACAGCTGAAAAGAACAGCTCAGGACAGAATTGTGCTTCTGGTTCTGATGGAACAGAATTTCCTCTTTTAAAATACTATTTAATCAGGTTATATTGATACACGTGCTATGCAAGTATCACAAGGTAACTAAATATAAAACACTACATGGTATTTGGTGGTGCTGCTGGCATAAATCTGTAACTGTGGGCTCTTCATAAAAATGAAATAGACCATTTGACCATAACAGCTGATCAGGGTCCATAAAAGGCACTTGTGTTTGTTTAAGAAAATAAATCAGGAGCTGAGATAAACCACTGAGTAGAAAGATGCTGAGAGAGGTAAGGAAAACATCCTAGAGAAGACCACGTCATCAGAAGACAGACTAAAAGCTGAGTTCTTTAAAGCAGACCACAAAGAGTGCACTGCAAAAAGAGAGATTATTTTCCTCTTGCTCTGTGTCTCTCCATCAATTCCTGAAATTCTTGGTTGTTTAAGCAATTGAAGAAACCAGGTACACAGCAAGTAAATAAAGTATGATGACCTCGTTAACGCAAAGCAAGATTAAAGGTTAAGCACACCAACAAACCCCAAATTATTCAGAACGTGTTTAAATGCTGAATGACCCTCAAGCTGCAAGTCCAGCCTGATCTGCTGATACACAAAGGGGTGCAAGAAAGCAGCTCGGATGCCCAAGAGCACTATGCAAATTCCCAATTATTATCCAGATGTCACTTCCTGCACTTCCCACACGGGTGTGAAAATCCCCTTTGATGCTCCACAGCTTCCAGCTCATCACCCCACTGGCTTCACCCTCGAATTCCACCACAACAAACTCCTTTGTCTGAGCCTGACCCTTAACTGGAACTATTTATTTACTGGGACCTTGAAGAGCAGATTCCAGGTTTGAAATACAGCCAGATGATTTCAAGGATGGAGTCAGGAGAACTCTTGAAGCAGAGCTCACTGTACGCGTGTGTGGATCTCAACCCATGGGTTGGGACAGACCTTCTCTAGGCAGGTCTCTGGTTTCTCCTGCAAATCATAGAATCCCAGAATGGTTTGGGTTGGAAAGCCCATCTTTTTCCAACCCCTTCCACGTGCAGGGACACCTTCCACTAGAGCAGGTTGCTCCAGCCTGGCCCTGGACATTCACAGGGATGGGGCAGCCACAGCTTCTCTGGGCAAAAAGACCATCAGGTTGCTGCTGTTCTCATCACAGCTCCCAGGCATTGGCAACGCACTCCCACGGCCCATTCACCATCCAAATCACACGTTTCTGCCATGTTTTATGTAAAGATAATATTGCAGTTTCCAAAATCCTACCACAAAACCACAGCCGTGATCGACTCACAGCAAGCAAAGCAGCAACTGCACATCCATCCTCCTCCAGTTCTCCCTATCAAAACCTGCAAGAGGAAACCTATTTGGGGTCTTCAGCTCCTCAGACCTAGAACATGGTCCTTAAAAGGAAAAAAATCCAGTTAAAATAGTCATTATTCCAAAGAACCCAAAGCACAGTCAGCCAACTGCATCGCCACGACAAGGGACTGGGACAAGCAGAGCGGGAGGATTTTTAGGTTAAAAAGAAGCTCATCAGCCAAGGAGAAAACATGAAAGACACTGTTTTTTCCATACAGGATACATACTTGGGTTTTTGTAGCAATCCAAGTATTTTTGGACAACCCTTGAACACGGGGAGGTGGAGCCACAGGAGGGGCAGAATTCCTCCAGCTCTTATCGGGCGCTGCGTAAACACCACGAAGCGCTGCAGGGAGATAAAACTCTCCACCTGCTGATGGTTGCTACTGTTAACCCAAAATGGGGTCAAAAAGGGAACCCACCCCAGCTTCTGCAGGAGGGTTTTTTTACAGCTTAAACCCCCCGGGGAATAAAACCACGGTACCATCTCTGAGCGGAGAGAAAAAAACCGCTCGGCACGCGGGAGACAGGCAGAGACAAAGGGTCAGGCGTGGCAAGGGCTGGTCCAGCTGAACCAAGAACGCAGCACTCAAAGCACTCTGAGTAATCAATAACTAGGGACAAGAAAATTAATGAGCTGTCGTGCAGCCCTCCACAGGAATTACTCCGAAGATGAAAGATCGCGGGTAATTATCATTAGTTCCTAAAGCTACTCGTAATAAGATTTAAGCTCCCTCCAACAAGTCAACTGACTGAGGTTTTAGAGCGTATCAAGCAAGGAAAAATGGCCATTTTATTACCAGCCTAAGACTTGGAAGGGTCTAATGTCCCACTCCTCTGCAAACATCTAAGGCGAGTCACCAGCCTTCTCATTTTTCCATCATAGAAAGAATAATTGGATACTTTAAACTTATTCAATCCATGACAGACTGGGAGGTATTTGCTGGCAGCCATAAATGTTGTGTTCTTATAGATATGAATCCAATTTTACACTTAATGATCTCAAAGGGAGCGAGTTGGTTGAAAAGCACAGTCAAACCCTAAACACCATTTTAAAATCGAATACACAATTGAGTGTGATTACTTCTATTCCCCAAAAGAACAGAAATGGGCAGGATTTAACCAATCAGTGCTGACAGATATTGCACTGAAGGAGAAAGGAATGCCTTGTCCATGGTTTAACCACAGAAAAATTAAGTCCCACAGGAGTTTCCTACAGAAGAGAAGCCTGATGATCACAGGGACCCATATTTATAAACCAACATGCTCTTCACTCTAGTTAGGGCTGGATTTACAGTCAGCCAAGAGATCAGCACTGGTGCAGAGCTGGGCCAAAGCCAGGATCAGCCTCCTTCTCCATTTTTATGGCCATTCTGAATAGACAACTTTAAAAAATAAGTGGTACCTCCACCAGCTTCCCTCAGCTGTAACATCTAAAGATGGAACAATCCTGGTGTGATCATCTCAAGGTCCTCATTTGATTAATTCCTCTAAGCTGCCAAAAATCTCTGGCACTGGAGGCTCTCCAGAAGCAGGAGAACTGTGACAGACGTGCCAGACAGTTGGCCTCCCTTCAAAGGCTCGGAAGGGCAGGGTGGGGAAAACAGGGTGGAGTGAAAAAAAAAAGAAAAATAATCCCAACTTAATTATAAATAGAGCTTAAGAATCCCATCCACGTGAAAGTCCTCCTGCTTTGTATCACATCTACCTGCCGGGCTCAGAAAGCTGCCTTGGACAGAGAACACTTGGCAGGATCCTCCCGTGGGTGGCAACACACGTGAAGAGGGTGAGGGAATGTTCCTCTTCCAAAAACTGCTGGAATGGTTGGTTATTTTGCTCCAGGCTGGAGGTTACGGTCAGGACCAGCACAGGGCCTCCAGAGCTGGGTGATGGGGGTGTCCAAAAGCTTCTTTCCTCCCCTCCTTACTTGACTTTGGGGTCACCCATCTCTTCCCCATGTTCTTCTCGCTCCACTGTTACCACTGTCGGGTCCAAGTGTTTTACCCACTGCTGGAATGCAGGTGGGGATGGGAGGGAAGGAAAACACAGGATGACACTCCAGGGAGTATAAAATCCTGGCAGAAATGTCTCCCAACAGGAGCACTGCTGTGACTGCTCCAGGATCTCCCTCCACTTGCCAAACAAAAAGCTCTCTCGGAACTCCCTTGCAAACAGAGCAGCCCCCCTGTGTTACCTGTTTTCTTTGCCTGTCTTTGTCTTGTCAGCTGCAAAGAAATCAAATTTGGCTGCTGCCATCTCAGCAGAAAAAGGAAATAGCAGTAATAAATGTAACCTTTAAGAAATGCACTGCTCTGCACCGAACACAGGGTTAAAGGTGCTTTACAAAGCTGTGTTCAGTGTAAAAAAATATATGAAACTAGTCCTTGAAATGTCAGCTGCTACTTTATCATGGAGAATTATTACAAATAACACTCATAAGCCAACCACTGACTGTGATATAACTTTAAATGAACCCAAAAGAAAGCTTTATTGGATATTTTTGATTGAATTGAAAGCAACTGCTACCTGAGTGAAGACACAGTAACCTTGAAGGAAGAGCGTGGATGCTTCTGAATCACAAATGCCAAGTGTGACAACTGGAGCTCTCCACAGTTCCCAAACTGGGTAAGAAAAAGATCACAAGCCTTGGAAAGTCTCTGCTGCACTTCTCCATCCTCCTTTCAACACTTGTCACTGGAGAGGCACTTTACCAACACCAACAACACATCTAGCGAGGCGATAAGGGATGGCAGAACCCTCTGAAACAGCTCCCTGACACCTCCAGAGGCTGCAGAAGCCCTTGAGGGTTCTAAACACTTAATTCCAGTTCACTGTGAGGGTGGGGAGGCCCTGGCACAGGTTGTCCCCATCCCTGGAAGTGTCCAAGGCCAGGCTGGACGGGGCTTGGAGCAGCCTGGGCTGGTGGGAGGTGTCCCTGCCCTGTGCTCCAGGTTGACACACAATCCTTGTAAGGCCCAAATCTGTTGTTTTTAAATTCATTACGCTATCACAACAGTAAAAAAAAGAAATAGGAACACTGTTGTCACTTTTTTGAGCCAATGTGGATTTAACTCCTCCAACAACGCACCAGTTTCAACAGTTAGAAATTTCTGCTTCTCAGCTGCTGCTGAACACCAAATGTGGTGAAGGTTTCTGAAAAATTCCTGTTTTAGAAACACATACCTTTCATTCTGAAAGGATAGAAAGTACAAAACCTGCTGTACCTCATCAGGCATTGCTTATTCAGGCTCGACACACACTATAAAAATCAAAATCCACGTGCTTGTGCCTCATAATCCCTTTACTTACAGAAGTCTGGCTGTGGGCAGAGATCTCCCAACGTGGTGTTTTGCTTGTAAAAATGCTGAACAGAAGTTTCAGGGCTTCAGCTATTATGAAAATGTCAGAGCTGCTAAAAACCAACACTCTGTGCTGTGGATCTTGTACAACTGTGACATTTTCTCCCATTATGTTGCTGACAGGGTTTGGTTTGGGTTTTTTTTTTTAATCTCACCTCAAGTATAAAAATCTCTTAGATGTTCTCCACATTCCTGCAAATGTAGTCACTCTCCTCTGTTTGGGTTTTTTTTAATGTGTGTATTAATCAAAACAAAATGGTTCTAGTCTTGCATATCCTAACAAATCAAAATATAAACCCCCCAAAAAATTATGTGGCTGCCCCTGGATCCCTGGAAGTGTCCAAGGCCAGCTTGGAGCAACCTGGGCTGGTGGAAGGGAGTTGGAACCAGATGATCCTTCATGTCCCTTCCAATACAAACCATCCTGAGACCCTGAAGAAGACAGACAAAAAAAAAAAATCCAAATTCTCTGTCCTCACACCACGTTATTATCATCATTTGTGCAGTGCAGGGGCAAAAAACACCAAAGAAACCTTTATCCCAGGAAATGCAAGAACCAAATTGCCACCAAATCCACAGATTGCTGAAGATTTATGGAAGGGATTTTTGCCTAAAAAATGTCTGGATGGAGAATTATTTAGGGCTCCCCACACCTGCAGGATTTAAGCACTAGGAGAGCCCCCCCCCAGTTCCTTAGGGTGGGTGCCAGGGCCAGGATGGCAGCTGGGAGGATGAGAAGTGGGAAAAGGCTTTGGAAGATGAGATTCAACAGCATTATTCCTTGAATCAGTTCAAGCAGCAGCTACTCCCCAACCCTCCACCCTCATCCCACCTCCAGCTCGCCCCCTCCGTGTGTGGCCACACCAGGAACCACATGAACTGCTCCAGGTGAAAATAACCCTCGAAAAAGTGGCTCTTTCAGCCCCTTTCCTCCCCCTGGCTCAGTTCACTCCCCAGCTGTATAAATGCCTCTGCAAACACAGCCCAGGAACGAGCAGGAACAGACAAACCTGGGTGCTGGTTGATGTTGTCACAACTCTCCCCGGTGAACTTCACCCCTCCAGCAAGTCTGTCTTAAAATAAACCCTGGCCTTCCCCTGAGCCGGTTCCTGGGGAGCTGGTTCACATTCCTCACGTGCTTTGGGGGTGGATCAATAAACCCTCAGAGGCTCTACCTGTGTTTAGAAACTGAGGTGAGGCAAAAAACAACTAGACGCAGACGGATGGAAGTGGCTCTGCGACAGCCTGGGGGGTTTTAATGTGTAATGAGAGACATTTCTTCACTGAAAGGGTGGTCAGACACTGGCAGGGGCTGCCCAGGGAGGTTTGGAGTCCCCAGCCCTGGAGGTGTCCAAGGCAGGCCAAGC
>JAWWES010000197.1:8903-25538 GCA_035583135.1 Lophotriccus pileatus | reverse complement strand
TGTCAGGGAGTTGCAGAGCCAGAAGGTCCCCCCTGAGCCTCCTTTTCTCCAGACTGAGCCCCCCCAGCTCCCTCAGCTCTCCTGCTGCTCCAGCCCCACAGCTGGAGGGGTTCCACTGAACACCCAAAGGTGTCACAAACCCCAAAGCGACAAAACTGACCCTCGACCGCAAGAGCACAAAGAGGAGCCACAAACCCAGGGGGATCAAACCAGCACAGCCTCCAATCCTGCCAAGGTCCAGCCCCCAGAAGTGGCTTTTTCCAGCGGGAATGGCATTAGCTGGATGAGTCAGTGCCTGCTAGCACGAGGCAGAGATTCCTTCCCACTCGGGGACACCACAAGTCACGACAACGCCGGTGCCTTTGAGCCCACACAGCCCTTTGAGTCAGAGCACAGGTCCAGGAGCAGCTCAGGGAACGGGGCAGCACTTCCCCCTCCAGCCAAGGTCAGCAGAAGTGCAAAAACAAGGGGTAAAATTGAATTTTCCAAGGCTGGTCTCACAGCAGTCATCCTCCCCACCTTCTGAAGGCTTCAAATCAACGACAGGGGCACTGCTGCTCCTCCTCGGGGGGGTTCTAAATGGCTTTTTAATATTAAGGTGTTTCTTTCCCACTCTTTGGGAAATGATGAGCCTCTCCTTGCCCGTGGATTCACCAGGATGCCCCTCTGAGGGCCCTGAAATGCCTCAGAAAATGTGATTTGGGAAGGGCTGGCTGGTTTTAGTCATGGAAAGTAGAGCCTTGGGGTTAATAACACAGTGATTAACTACATCATGTAAAGCTCAGCTGCCAACAGTGCATAGAAATGTGAAAAGTAGGCTTTTATAGGGGTCAGTTAAAATATCTTCTCTCAATTTTATGGGGAAAAGTAAAAAAAAAAAAGAAGGAAGGGTTCCTCTGTGGAAAGAAAACTCCAAGTCTTTGCTCCACTGAATCCTCAAGGAGGGTTAAAACCTCCTGGATAAAACCAGCCCATGGTGCCCAAACCCCTCTGCCCTTTGCTCCAAGTCTGGATTGAAGCCACTCTCAGGCTCATCCCTCACTCCTTTAGGGATTTTTCCAGCTCTAACCAAAGCTCTGGGAAAGATTTAGAGGACCTAAATCCATGTTTTTGCAGGCTGGGACAACCCTTGGGTGGATCTCCCCTTTAAAGCTCCTCAATCCTTCGTGGTGAACCAACTCCCCTCTTATTCCACTGGATTTTCCACTCAGGAGATTTCAAATCCTTCCTGAAATCCCAGTTCCTCCATAATCCTGTTTTTTCTTTCTTTCTGGAATGCGTTTTTTCCAGGGACAGCCCGGCCCTGTCACGGCTCATTAACGAACCTTTGAGGGTCGGGGCAGCTCCAGCGAATTCATTTGGTGCAAACAAGGCCAGAAATAGGTCAGGCTGAAAGGCTCCCGGAGCTGCACAATCCCTCTGGATTCCCTGGAGCAGGATCCCTGGGGAAGGAACATCCCAGGCAGGCAGGGTGGCAGCGATTCAAAGTGCCTTTTGTTCCTACTTATTTTTCCGTTCTTTAGGAAGTTACCAGGCTCTTCTCACCCCTCTGAGCCCCCCAAATTCCTCAGCAATTAATAAAACATTCAGAAATTAAATTATCCCACCGTTAATCCACGTTTCAAAGCACAGCCCCATCTTTAGGTGCAGTTAATTAGGATTATTTTCCATTTTTGGGGAAACTTCTCGCTGGTGGATTCACCCCACTGAGCCCTCAAAATACCTCAGCAACTAATAAAACATTCAGAAATTAAATTATCCCCTCGTTAATCCATATTCCAGAGAAGAGATCCAACTTTGGGTGCAGGTTAATTAGGATTAAATCCTCCTCCCACCCTCTCCAGCAGCTCAAAAGCACCTGAGGAAACCTCAAAGCCAGGGGAACTCGGCTCTTGAGAGACACCAAAGCTTTCCCCACAGATTAATTTTGCTGCCAAAACCTGCTTGTAGAATACTATAAAATGTTGTAAAACCTGCTAGAAATGGGGGAAGAAAGTGGAGTTTTGGGGCTTTTTGGGTGCAGAGCAGGAATCTGGTCATGCTGCAGGAGATCCTCACCCCTTGGGACCTTCCCACCCCCCACACCGCAGGGAAATCAGTGAGATATTCTCCAAAAACCCCCCTTTTTTGGTTGTTAAGGGCGAGCCCTGCCCTTTCCGAGGAGTTAAATCGTTTAAACAACAACTAAACACGGAATTAAAAAGCATTTCCAAGCCCTGCTTGTCCCCCACACCCTCCCTGGGCACCTGCACGGGGATTTCTGTGCAATTAAACACACAGACACACACCCAGCCAGGGCACGAGGGTTGTTTATTTAACCCTCAGGAGGAAATATTTATAAATAAAGGCAGGATTATGTAAGATTGAGCCTAAAAAAAGGGACTTTCTATCTCCTGAAGACCCTAAAAGGGTGTGGGATTTCTTTCCTCTTCCCCTGCCCTGACACTTTGCACCTCCCAGGTGCAGGGAAGTCCTGGCTGTAGTTCAGTGATTCCAAACTGCTTCAAGTCAGGTTTATTTTTAAGTTTTAAAATTATCAAAGTGGATAAAAACTCCCCCTCCTTCATGTCTGAGGCGGGCAGGGGGGATCTGACCATGCCATGGGGTGAAAACACTACATTTCCTCGGGTTTTTAAGCTCCAAACGCCTCAAAACGTGACTCAGGGCCCCAGAAGATTTCCAGGAGCAGTTCTGGGGCAGGAAAATCCCAGGGAGGAGCTTTAAAATCTACCCAAACCCCCACGTTTTCCCCCCAAAATCGCCAGTGCTGGGCACGAGGGGCTTCTCTGCAGCAGGACTCGGTGGTTTGGAAGGGGAAATTCGGGCTTTGAAAAGCCAAATCCAACCCGAGAGAGGGGAAACTGGGACACTGAAAAGCCAAATCCAACCCGGGAGGGGGGAAATTTGGACACTGAAAAGGCAAATTCAACCCTGGAAAATCCAAAATGCACAGGAGGGGGAATGTGGGCACTGAAAATCCAAATCAAACCCATGGACAAGGGGGTCGGGGGGTGGAAATTGGAGGAATCCAACCCACAGAGGGGGGAAATTTGGACACTGAAAAGCCAAATCCAACCCTTTGGGAGAGGGATTTTGGGGGGGTGGGGAGGGGGAAGACCGGGAAAGCTGGAAAAGGAACGGGAGCACCTACCGAGAACAGGGTGGAGTAGGTGGAGAGGGCGAATTTGATGCTGTAGTAATAGAGGTGGGAATTCTGGCACTGGGAATCTTGGGCCATCCCTGCAGCTCCTTCTCCCGGCCGGTTCCTGAGGGGGAAAAAAGAAAAACCACGCAGAGAAACAAGGCTTGAACTTGAACAAGCTCGTCCCAACTTCCGCCTGGCAGAGCCGGAGCAATCGGGGGGAAGGAGAAATTAACCCTTTGCTGAGGTCGGGGCTGGATTTTCCAGCCAAGCTCAGCTTAGGTTGGGGTTTAAATCAACGACTGCCCCCCCCAAAATCGGTGGGTGGCGAACAGAGAACGTGTCACAGTCCTGGAGGGGGGGGAGGGAAAGTGTTGAAATCCCGCAGCTCTGCCGGGAGAGATTTATCAGCAGCGAAAGGGTGGGTGGAAGCCGCAAAAATCTGGGAGAAATGCCCCGCAGGAGGTCCCTGGGAATTGCCTGGAGAGCCTTCCCTGTCAACACCTGCGAGGAGGAAGGAGGAGTGAGAAGTTACACCCGCGAAGTTACAACCTTGGGGAGGTTTAATGATTGAAAGGAAAGGTGTGGGGAGGAAAACACAGCCCTGGGAAAAACCACGTGGCTCCTGGAAGGGTTTGTGGGGTTGGACAAACGTAGGGCTGGAGGGTGTAAAATGTGCCAGAGAGAGTCAAAGGGATGTTTGATAAATAGAGAAGAAAGGGGGGCTGGGAAAAGTTGTGTCTGTGGTGATGGGAAGGGAACCCCCAGGACAAGGGGAACATCCAGACAAGGGGATTGTCCAGACAAAGGGAACATCCAGACAAGGGGAACCCCTTTGTTTCTGCAGCTGGACTTGTTGTGGGTCAGAGAGGGGAAGGAAAAGGAGCCTCTGTGCTGTGGGTCACGGCCTGGGAAATGTTTGGCAGCCCCAGTTCCTGGCAGGAAGGTGCTGCTTCTCCCCAGAGGGTCAAATGGAGAAGTTAAAACAAGGTTTGGAGAAATAAGAGGCTCAGGGCTGTGCCCAAGGACGTGGGAGCCCCTTGCAGGGTCTGCAGGAGGGCTGGAGAAAGGCTGGGAAGGGACCTCGGAAAAGGGCAGGGCTGAGGGGGAATGGCTTTAGGCTGAAGGAGGTTGGGGTTAGCTGGGATATTGCAAAGGGTTCTTCCCTGGGAGGGTGTTGAGGGACTGGGATGGAATTCCCAGAGAAGCTGTGGCTGCCCCTGGATCCCTGGAAGTGTCCAAGGCCAGGTTGGAGCACCTTGGGCTATGGAAGGTGTCCCTGCCCAGGGCAGGGGTGGCACTGGGTGGGTTTGAGGTCCCTTCCAACCCAAACCATTCTGGGATTCTGGGATTTACCACTTTAGCAGAGCTCTTATCCCTTGCCTTTCAGTATCTATGTGGAAAGGGTGAGAGTTTTCCAATCATCACAGGCCAGATCCCCCAAAACTGAGGCTATTACACTTCACAGTGAACAATGAGGTGAAACACACCCTAAAAATGCCATTTCTGCCCCCAGTTTAACTACAGCTGACCGTGCTCGGGTTCAACATGCCAAGCAAGAAGTCAAATTTCTGCCCATTTTGTTAAAGCTGCCCTAAAATGAACTTTGAATGATCATTTAGGAGCAGGAAATCATTGCAGCCGTAATTCCATAGAATTCCTCCCCCCAAAAAAACCCCAGATTTGTGCCTGCAGGGGTGGGAACAACAATAAAACTCCCTGGCTACTTTTACAAGACGCTTTTACTGCGCTCAGGAAAGGAGAGATTTGCTCTCCACGGGCTGATTTTTGCTGTCACTCAGAGCCTGAGTCGCTGGTGCAGAGACTCTGCCGTCCCACTTGAGTGAGCAAAATGATTTTACTCCCCTTTAAGATACTTATATTTACAATGTTTTAATAATTCGAAGCCATCCCCGTGACAGAGGAGTTGAACTCGATATTTAAGGCCCCTCCCAACCCAACCCCCTCTGTGATAAAATTCCCTTCACCAGGAATCCAGAGACCTTTACATTTCCCTTTCATTTATTTATTTATTTATTTTTATTTATTTATTTTACTTTCCCAAGCAAATAAAATTGAATTCCCTGCTTCCCTTTCTGCAAAAGAGATGATGAAGCAGCCGAGCTTTTCCGGAGGCTTTTCCTGGTGGGTGCAGAGAGATGAGTCGGCAGGAACCGACCTTAAACAGCCATTTATTTTTCCTAACAGCACCAGAATGGGCAGATAACGAGCAAGCCCCTCCGGGCAGAGCTGTAAAAAAACCCCTTCATCCCAAGTGCAAAAGATCCCACAATCCGAATTTAAACAGCACTTTATTGAGGTGGCTCCGCAGCGATGCTGACACAGAGGGAGCGGGAGGGAGGCGGGAATAGTGGGGGGTTTATTCCTGAATATCTTTATTTCCCGGATATTTTTATTTCCCGGATATTTTTCCCGCTCTGGCAACGCCGCAGGAGTTGGGGGGTGGTTGTGGAGTGGCTCAAACCCTCATTTAGGGGGTTTAATTATTAGCGGGCCCCGGGCAATCATTAACTCGGGAGGGGCTGACTCAGCTCCTGTTTCGTGCTCGGGACCAAAAGGGACCTTCAAACCGACAACCAGCCAAAATCTGGGGGTTTGCAGCCTTTTTGGGGGAGTGGGGGGTTTGATGCTGCTGCTGGAGGGATTTCCCAGCAATTCCCAGAGGATGGGGGTTCACTTTAAACTTCAGGCCCCCCAGACCCCGCAGATCACTCTGGGCTTTACAGGGGGAAAGTTTCCTGTAATAATCCAGTAAAATAAAAACCTGAGGCTGCAAGAACACCCCAAACCCTCTGAGGGACCCAGAGGGCCCTGGCAGTGCTCTGTTGGCTCCATGTGCAACCAGGAGACAAGATGCTGCTCCTTCCTCCCTGCGGGATTCCCTGGAATTCTAACTGGGAATCACTGGCATGGCGAGCCCAGGAAGCCAAATGCCACTCCAGTGCCACTCCAATGCCACTCCAGTGCCACCCCAGTGCCACTCAACTTCACTGCTTTGACCTTTACAGGAGAAATTTTGCCCCCACCACGAAACACAAAGAGGAGCTTAAATAGGGTTTGTTGGTGTTTGGGGGTAAGAAGGAGCCCACAAACAAACACATGGCACTGTGCAAGCAGCCAGAGAGGGGGGAAAGGGACTTAGGGAGATTTTGGGGTAGGATTTATGGTCAGGAAAGTAGATCTGGTGTCTGCAGAGATCCAGGCAGTGATTCTGTTAAGCTGCATCAGCCCCTGGTCCAGGCTGGGCAGCCCAAGGTCCCTGAGCTGCACCCAGGACTGGGGCAAAACAGCCCCAAAACTCATCTAAATCCTGGAATGGCTTGGGTTGGGAGGGACCTTAAAGCCCATCCTGTTCCATCCCCTGCCCTGGGCAGGGACACCTTCCACAGACCAGGTTGCTCCAACCTGGCCTTGGACACTCCCAGGGATCCAGGGGCAGCCACAGCTTCTCTGGGAAACCTGTGCCAGGGCCTCCCACCCTCACAGGGGAGAATTCCTTCCCAATATCCCATCTAACCCCAACCTCCTTCAGCCTAAAGCCATTCCCTGTGCCCCATCCCTCCATCCCTTGTCCCCAGTCCCTCTCCAGCTCTCCTGGAGCCCCTTCAGGCCCTGCAAGGGGCTCTCAGGTCTCCCTGGATCCTTCTCCTCTCCAGGTGAGCCCCCCCAGCTCTCCCAGCCTGGCTCCAGAGCAGAGGGATCCAGCCCTTGGAGCAGCTCCGGGACCTCCTCTGGACTCTCTCCAACAGGTCCCAACCACCTCCTGCTGGAGGCCCCCAGATGGACAGGAATGGCCAATTTGGAGCTGGAAGTGCCACAGAAATAGCCATTATTTGCTGCTCCAGGGTCTGGATTCTCTGCCTTAATGATGCCCTTCGCAGAAATTAATTAGTGAGGCTTGCTCTGGTGTGACAGGGAGGAAAACCAAGCCTGGCTTTGATGGATTTCCACTGGCAGGGAGCTGAGATGGGATTTTGGGCTGGGATTCTTCCCTGTGAGTGTGGGGAGGGGCTGGGATGGAATTCCAGGAGCTCCAGGACGGAATCACTGCTGGCCAGGGCCAAGCCCAGCAGGAATGATGACAATGCCCATGGGATAACACATTTAAGGAGGAAAAAGCTGCGGCACAGGTGGAATTGGGAAGAGCAGAGGGAGGACATGTGGGAGGAGCAGCCAAGGCAGAGCCCCAGGGCAGGGCAGGGGGGGCAGGAGGGGCTGTGACTGCACCCAGGGAGGAGGGACCCACCTTGGAGCAGCTCCTGAGGGACTGATCCCATGGGAAGGACCTGGAGCAGTTCCTGAGGGACTGACCCACACTGGAGCAGTTCCTGAGGGACTCATCCCATGGGAAAGGGACTGGAGCAGTTCCTGAGGGACTGACCCCATGGAAAAGGACCTGGAGCAGCTCCTGAGGGACTGACCCCATGGAAAAGGACCTGGAGCAGTTCTTGAGGGACTAATCCCATGGGAAAGGACCTGGAGCAGTTCTTGAGGGACTGACCCCATGGGAAGGACCTGGAGCAGTTCCTGAGGGACTGATCCCATGGGAAAGGACCTGGAGCAGCTCCTGAGGCACTGACCCACACTGGAGCAGTTCCTGAGGGACTGACCCACACTGGAGCAGTTCTCCTGATCTGTCTCAGCTCCTTGCTGTGTTTTCTCCCCCATCCAGCTGAGCAGGGCAGTGACAGCAGCAGCTCTGTGGGTTCCTGGAGCCGAGCAGGGTCCACCCACCCCACCAGGCAGCGATTCAAGCGGCCAGCATCGATTTCTCGCGCTGCAAACGGTGGCACGGCTGGATCTGCTGCGAGGAACAAAGGGAGCAGCGGGAGGGAGGGGGGAGGAACCGCTGCGAGGAGCTCGGATAACGAGCGGGCAGAGCCGGGAGATGATGAGCAGGAATAAAAGCAGAGCATTAAAGAGCAATTTTCTGATTTGTAAAACACTGATTACACGAGGAGGACACGGGGAGCAGGGCTGGGGAGAGCCAGGCTTGGCATCACACCGCGGGGAAAGGGATGTGGAGGGAAGGGAATTGCTCACTCCCCACTCCAGCATCTGGCTGGGTCTGGATCCATCTGCAGAGCATCCCTTTGAATGGCCTGTGCTCCACAAATCCATGTTATCCCAACCTTTGGGAAGCACTGACCTCCCCCCTCCGCAGTCCCAGCCCTGCACTTTCATCAGGGAAGGCAGGACAGCAAACCCGCTGCTATTTCCAGGGTCTGGATGTGCCCAGAGCTTCTCCCTCCTTCCTGGCAGCTCCCAAGGGCCTCATTCCCAGGTCACTTCACTCAGTGCAGGTGGATGAAATCAAAGGGAGCTCAGCTGGGTTGAAAAACCCACCACACAGACCTGCTGAGGCACCTGAGAGACCCTGAGTGGAGCAAAACATCCCTGGGAATTCCAGCTGGCAGTGCCAAGAGCTATGGACACTGCTGGGCTGGTGGCCCCCAAACCTGGGCTTGGCCAGCAGAGAAGCTGGAGCTGAAAATGAAGTTGTGGCTCATCACTGGCTTTTCCAGGCTCCTAAAAAATTATTTCATAGTTCATATACCTCGGGAAAACAGGAATTTGATTCCATTTTCTCTGCAAGTTTGTTCCCTGCAAGTGGGTAAAACCCCCAGCCCCAAAGAATTCCACAAGCTCTGAGTCACTGCAGCTCTTTCCATTACAAATCCTCCCTCATTAACCCACAGCAAAGAAAAGTCTCATCCCAGGGCTAAAAATAATTAAAAACTAAAAATAACTGAAAGTAAAAATAACTGAAACCTAAAAATAACCCCTGTGGTCTGTGGACCAGATCCCAGTCTCCACTTGGGAAAAGGGAAGACTTCTCCTGATATTCCCAGTTCTCCCTGCTGGGCTCAGATTTAGTCTCTGCTGTGAAGATTTAATGAGATACCTGGTCAAATACACTAAATAAAAGTGGGGGCTGCAGAAATCCCGCAGCAGCTTGAGGGAAAAACAACTTTCCCTCCTTCCTCAAGAGGAGTCCGATGGGTTTAATTATCCCCAAGTTATTCTGAGCACGTCTTTTCCATGTTCATTGTTTTTTTTTCCCCTCTGCTTAAACGGTGCAAATTGTCCTTTTTAAAACCCAAGAACATCCTGGAGGTCCCCGAGCTTTGTTTGGCCTCGCCCAGAACAGGAGCCACAACAATCAAGCGGCTGTAATTTCATCCCCGAATGTTCCCCGCGGGATTTGCTTGGCTTTTTCCAGCCAAAACTCTGCTCCAGGATGGATTGAGCCGTCACTGGGGTGACGTCAGGCAGCTGCAGAGGGAGCTGCTGCTCCCTGCAGCAAATCCCAGCGGATATTCAGGAGGTATTTGGTGATTCAGATGCTCCATGAAAGGGTTAAACTGCTCAAGTAGGGCCTGGGAGTTGGAGAGAATCCATGGAGGGATGGCTTGGAAGGAGAAATACGGGATCCTTCCACTACCAAGCCTGGACTGACCCACTCCATCACAAAACCAGCCCCAAAGCCAAAGCCTCTGAAGCAATGAAACCCCTCCATTTGGAGCCTCTGGCTCCAGTTCCTCAAAAGCTCCTGGTTTTTCCCTCTCACACCAACCTGATTTCCAACCCTGTTGATAAACCAGCTTTGCTCAGCTCAGGGGTACAACCTGATCCCATTCCCAGGCCTTCCAGAAACTAGGGATCTGAAAAATTCCCTCCTGAGAACCTCAGGGCTCAGGTAACCTGTTATTAATGCCCAGCTCAGCATCAGGACTTGATGCCCAAAGACATCTTTGATGGGAGAGACAGAACAGGAATCTCCAGGAGAAATTTAAAGCACCCAGAAAAGCTTGGCCTTGCTTTCCAGGCACCTGAGAAACAGGAATATTGGCCTTTTCCCTCTGGGAAAAAGCCAAACAGGCTCTGGAACGGGAGGTTGGGTTGAATGATTTGCCCAGTGAAGGGTCTTCTGCACCCCCAGGGCTTCAGGGCTGGGATCCCTCCATGGGATCTCCAGGCAGTTCCATGGAGATGATGAGCAGCCCCGTGGGCCAAATCCATGGATAAATCCATGTATGTCCCTCCAATAACACTTAATAAGTGCTTTAATCACTCCCTCTACCAAACCCACCTCTGTGTGCTCCAAACACCAGATAAACAACTGCAAGGTGTTTACAGAAGCGTTTCCCACGTTATTGACAAAAGAAAGGCAGCCTCGGTTCTGGCAGGAACAAACAATGCCTTGAAGGGCAGCCAAAAAGCCCCCAGATTTTGTTGTGTTGAATGCTGATACATCAAAGAGCAGAAACACCCTGTGGCTCACCCTGACAGTTATATTTTTATTATTTTTATTGTATTTCAGGCCAAAAGGTTGTAGCTGAAAAGAGAGTTTGGGGTGAGGTGGGGAGGATGGGATTGCCAGGCAATACAAAGTGTCTGGGGCATCAGAAAACACAAACATTCTAAACAGAATAACCATTTTAAAGTCAATATTAACCTGGGAAGAGCTGCATGTCCATCTTAACCTGGATTTATTACCTTTAGAGAGAAATAATATCCATCACCTTCCCCTAAAACACATCATCAGGTCTCTGTGCAACGATGCAACCCAGAAATATTTCTCATAAAAAACGTGTGCTATCTGCAGTAAAACTTTTAGCAAACGGGCTGTTCTGCCCTGATTGTGTTTACAAATTAATTGGAGATGGGAGCAGATCAGAGCAGTTTGAAATTCACTGTTGACTGGATGGTCCTCGTGGGTCACAGAGGCCACGGCCACACCCCCAGTGCAGATCAACAGCCAGCTCCGATTTCTGCCCAATAAATCTATAAAAACATTTCAATCCCTCGCCTGCTGCTCCCTTAATGTGTCAGTCACGCTGTGAGAGAGTTCCAGGCCAAGCATGAGGGAGTTTGGACTGAGCTGGTTGCTAAAAATAGTCCCTTCAGCGTCACCTTCCTGCAGCCTGGGTCCATCCCCAGCCTGGGTCCATCCCCAGCTCCAGGAGGGGAAAGCCACCCAAATTGCAGCAGTTTGCTATTTTAAACCCGGTTTTTATGCAGAATAAATGGATTAAATTGCAGACCTGCTGCTGGCAAGAGGCTGAAAAGGCCCCAGTTCCTTCTGCTGAGTGAAGGTGATGTGGGAGGAGAGCTCGGTCTTCGTTCCCCTTGGGGTGGGTGGGTTCACACGGGCTGGACAGAGTCTGTGTCACAGAAAAAGCATTATTTATCCTCCTCACAACAATCCTGCTGCCTCCAAACCCTCACACCTTCCACACCTGAAGCAGGACCTGGATCCACTTTCCAGCCTTAATCTTTGGCTTAACACTTGGATATCCCCCAGAGGTGAATTCCAGCCTGAAATATTAAACTCAGCTTTGTTTCTTCAAGGCTTTCCCCCCCTCCTCCCCCTCCTCTGGCACCCCAAAACTGCCACAGCTGCTTTAGGAGGAGCCTCCCCGCTCTGCATCCCTGCAGCAAATGGAGCTGACACAGGGACAGTCCTCCCACAGCTGGAAAAACCCGGACTAGAACTGCAGACAGAGCCTGAAAAACAATTCCTGGCTGAGGCAGGAGGGGTTAACTCGAAATGAGTCGCCCAAGCAGCCCCTCCACCAGCTTCTCCCAGTGCAAACCAGTACAGAGTGAGAGCACTGGGGGCCCAGAGCCTCTACTGGGGCTCTTGAGTAATGAGAGCACTGAAGGTTTTATAAACCCACAGGCAAGAGATATCAAATCCTGATAAGCCTCTGGATAAACACTCCAAACATATGTCTAGTTGTGCTGTCAGAGATTAAATCCCCAACAAGGAGGAAAATGGGTTCTGGAGAGAAAACTGCTGCTGAGTGTTGAATCACGGATTTAATCTGTATTAAATCTGTATTAAATCAGAGCTTGATCTGTATTAAATCAGAGGTTGATCCATGGGGAAGCACCGGGGCGAGTATTAATTGCCATTAATGACCAGCTGCATGAGAATCCAGCTATTAAGATTAATTAGAGCTGCAAGTCCTCTGTGTCAGCACCAATCAAACCTTGCTGGATAAAACACAGCCTCCGAGCTCAGCTCTGTGTGGGAGGTGCCTGACCCGGCAAACCCCTCTTTCCCAAAATTAAAGGAAGGGCTGGAATTCATTCCAGACTCCCTGCTCGATCCAGCAGTCCAGGATTGAAGTGGACAACATAAACTGCTGGCTGTGTGTGCTGGAAACCCAGCCCTGCCCTCCCCTGGCTGCTCCCACCTCCCCTTTCCATCCTCACCCATCCCAGGAGGCTTTCCAGGACTCCAAACCCGGGGGAATAATTAAGGTCTTTTCCATCTCCTGCCTTCGGGGGTTTGATCCATCCGGCCGGTTGGGGGGGATCCGATTATCTCCTCCAGCCCTTCCTCCGGCCGGGAGAGGAGGAGGCAAAGCCCGGAGCCCTCCCGAGGTGCCACCGAGGTCCCTTTTGTCCCCCCCAGCCTTTCCTCTGCCGCCTTTTGCGACATCAGGATGTGAAATCACGCTGCAAATCCCCCGAGAAAGTTCAGGTTTACCTTTTCTTCCTCCCCCAGGGCAGGAAATTTGTGGTTTAAAGACATTTTTTGCTTCCAGACATTCAAGCCACAAACCCAAGCCCACCCCCCCGGAACTTGGGACCTCTTTTGGGGGGCGTTGGTGAGGTTGGGGGAGATTTGGGGGGGGGGGGAGCTCAGGAGGATTTGGGAGGTTTGGAGGGTCTTGATGAGAAGTTTTGGGGATTTGGGGAAATTTTGGGGAGGCTGGAGGGGGGAATTTGTGGGGGTTTGGAGGGGTTAAGGGAGATTTTGGGAGTTCTTGGGGGGAGCTGGGGGGATTTGGGGACCCCCCTGCACACCTGGGATGTTTTTTCAGGGGTATTGAGGGGACACAATTAGGGGGTTGAGGGGAATTTGGGAGGTCTTGGGGGGAATTGGACATTTGGGGGGGTTGACGAGATTTGGGGGATTTAAGGGAGATTTTGTGGGATTTGGTAGGGTTTGGGAGGGTCGGGCCCCAGACACCTGGGACCCTTCTGAGGGGCGATTTGAGGACCCCCCAGACACCTAAGATCCTTTGTTGGGGGGTACTGAGGGGTTTTAGGGGGATTTTGGGGAGATTTCGGGGTAGTGGGGGCACTTGAGAGGGTTTGGGGGGATTTGGGGACATCTCCTGAGCCCCTTGACTGGGGGAGGTATCTGGGGGAGGGGATAACAACGCCAACAACCCTAAAAGAAGCGAGGTGGGAGACTCAAACTCCCCTCCAGGCACCTCCGTCCCCCTCCCAGCGCCAGGATTTCCAAGGACAAGGCGTCGGCGCCGCTTCCCTTTGGAAAACAGCCCGAGCCGCGTCTCTTTTCGGAGCAAAACGCGCTGTTTTGTTCAACGCCCAACCCTGGGGGAAACAGCGGCGCTTGGCTGACAACCCCCGGCGCTGCTCAGACCTGGCAGCGCCTCAAACGCCCTCGGGAAACGCGTTTTTTTTTTTTTTTAAGGAGGGAATCCCGGGATTTTGTTGCTCCAGTCAGCTATTTATAACCGGCGGGGTTTGGCAGATCCAAAGAACAAACACGCAGCAGGAAGAGGTTTGCCGTGGGAATTCGGGCCCGGTGAGTAAACCCTGCCCCCAAAAAACGCTTGTGCTCGTCCAAAGGGACGAAACCACCCCGTGGACCGGCGGGATTTCTGGGAATGGAGCTGCAAAGTGCTCCGGGGAGATGCACGTGGGGCAGATGTGTGCACGGATGCCGAAATTATCCCTACATTTCCCATTTAAATTATCCTTAAATTTCCGATTTAAATTATCCCTGAGTTATTTCTAAATGCCTGATTTAAATTATCCCTAAATGCACTAATTATCTCTAGATTTCCATGACAGCAAGGCCTGGAGATTCCACATTCCCCCAAGAGCTTTGTGCTGTTTCCCCTCCACCTCTGCAGCATCCCATCCAAGCGCTCAGGGAAGAGCACGGAGCGAGGTATTTGCAGGGGTCCTGGATGCCAAAATTATCCCTAAATTTCCCATTTAAATTATCCCTAAATGGACTAATTATCTCTAGATTTCCATGACAGCAAGACCTGGAGATTCCACATTCCCCCAAGAGCTTTGTGCTGTTTCTCCTCCACCTCTGTGACATCCCACCCCAGTGCTCAGGGAAGGGCACAGAGCAAGGTGACCCTGGGTGCCAAATTTACCCCTAAATGCCCAAATTATCCCTAAATTTCCCTTGCAGAAGACTGGGAGACTCCCCATGAGCTTTGTGCTGTTTGCCCTCCATGTCTCCACGTCACACCAAGGATCCAAGGCAAGGCACATCAAAGTGCTGAGGGAAGACGTGCATTGAGTAGATATTTGCTCAGAACCGGGATGCCCAAATTATCCCTGCATTTTCCATTTCAATTATCCCCAAATTTCCCTCACAGCAAGGCCTGGGGACTCTAAACACCCTCCCCATCATCATCATTATCCTCCTCCACCGATACGACATCACACCGACGCTCCGAGGTGACCTTTGGGGAAACTAATTTGGGGAAATTAATTTTGGCTAAACCAGCTTTGATGATGAGCAAAGCCTGGGGGAGACAGAAATCATATTATATATTATATATATATGTATTGGACACAAGGAATGCAGGATTTAGGGACCACAAGGACTTTTTGGAGATAAGGAAGAAACCAAGACAATTCAGAGTTGCACTGAAACCCTCCCTTATGTGGGAAAAAGATATTGAAGAGACTGACAATGTGGGCTAATTAAATGAGGAGTGAGAAATCCATGACCAACAGAGGACAGAATACTAATTAATGAAGATAATGATGAGCTTTATAGCCAGTGAACATTAATTTCTGTATTTTTTAAAATGTGTGAATAGTGAGGAGTTTTGGAAGCGGGTGTGTTTGGGGACTGAGCTGACACGCAGCACTGGGAATAAAGGAATGCTGCTTCCTAATCCTAAAAGCACTGTTAGAGTTGGATTTATCCCCGAGTTTTTGGTGACACCATCACCCAACCCATGTCTTGTCCAGGTCTGGTGCTCCTCCTCCACCTCAGTGATGGATCAAAACAGCTGCTGAACAATCTCAGAACTCCTTTTCCTGGAAATTTAGAGCAGCTTTGGCCCCCAATCCCACAGATCACCTTGGCCATGTACCTCTCTCCAACGTGCTCTGGGCATCTGAGAGAGAGAAAACATCAATAAACCCCTGTTCCCTCGGGCTGTGTTGCTGCAGCTCCTCCTGCCAAGACTAAAAAACACAAGATTTCTTTTAAAATAAAAAAAAAATAAATAAGGGATTTTCTTCTTCTCTTTAGTTCTGGTTCTGCTGCCTCACTTTTATACCCATTATCCCAACCTGGGTCTTGTCCAGGTTCTTCCACCTCAGTGATGGGTCAAAACAGCTGCTGAACAACCTCAGAACTCTTTTTCCTGGAAATCTAGAGCAGCTTTGGCCCCCAATCCCACAGATCACCTCGTCCATGTCACACCCTCTGACGTGTTCATGGCCTCTGACAGGGAAAACATCAATAAACTCCCGTTCCCTCGGGCTGTGTTGCTGCAGCTCCTCCTGCCAAGACTGAAAAACCCAAGATTTCTTTTAAAGTATAAAAACAGGAGAGATTTTCCTCTTCCCCTCAGCCCTGCTGCTGCTGCCCCAGCGCGGAGGTTGTGCCTGGTGATGCTTTGAGCTTTTCCAAAGGACCTGCTGCCTCTCCATCGAAAGAGGGGGGGGAAAAAACACGTGAAAAGCTTCCCCGAAGCAGGAATTGGAGAGTTTTTCCCACCCCCGGGTGGACCTTTGAGCTGCTGCATCTCCCGGCTCTGCCCGAGAGGTTCTTTCCAAGAACTGGAGCTTTTATTTCCCCTCCCGACCATCCGCGAGTCGTTAAACTCCTCGGGATGATCAAAGGCAAGGCGAGATCAGAAGGGTTTGCAGGGGATGGTTTTGCTTTATAGAGAAGCTGAATTAGAGGCCAGTAAATAATAATAATAATAATAATAATAATAATAATAATAATAATAACAGGAATAAAATAACAATGGGAATAAAAGAATAAGAATAAAATAATAACAGAGATAAAATAATAAGAATAACAGGAATAAAACCATAATGGGAATTAATAAGAATAATAAGAGGAATAGAATAACAATAGGTATAAAATAATAAGAATACTAACACGAATAAAATAATAATGGGGTGATAACAAGAATAAAATAAGAAGAATAATAAAAGGAATAAAATAATAATGGGAATAAAAGAATAACAGGAATAAAAGAATAACAGGAATAAAATAATAATGGGAATAAAAGAATGACAGGAATAAAAAGAATAAGAATAAAAAGAATATAACAAAATAGATGTAATAATAAAAAGAAAAAATAAAATAGAAAGGATAGCAAGAATAATAGGAAGAAAAAGAATAACAGGAATAACAGGAAGAAAAAGAACTAAAAAAGGACATAAAGTAGAAAATGCCACAGTAGAAAATAAAATGAAAAAAAGAATAT